>VXAV01004933.1:289511-299750 GCA_013399715.1 Alectura lathami | reverse complement strand
AGAGAAGTGGTCACTTCCTTCACTCAGTGCTTTTGAGACACAATCTGCAGGACTCATCCAGTGTAAGGAAGATTTTGGCACTAGACCAAGTTCAGCAGATATGTACCAAGCTGGTGAGGGGATTGGAGCTCAAAATGCATGCAAAGAGGTTGAGATACCTGGATTTGTTACACGTGGAAAAGCCAAGTCTCGGGGGATCTACTCATTGTCTTTGACTACCTAATGGGAGAGTGTAGAGAGGATGGAGATGCACAGCAAAACAAAAAAAAATTGCTGTGCTATGTCAATGCAGAAGGAGCAGTACAGAGATTGAACCTGATGCTTGGGCTGACATGATTCCATGCTGCACCATCTACAGATCTGTGTCAGTGGGCTCACACCTTTTCTACTTTCGCTTTCCCCAGCATTGTATTTCTCTGCTCCATCTGGGGAAAACAAGGAAAATCAGTCCCCATACTCCCAGCAAATCCTTACAATACTGCCTGCTAAGTGAAGCACATCTTTCTGTCCTGTAAGAGTAGCATGTAAAAAAAAATAGCATAGAGAATATCTCCTGCAATTTCTTTCAGCTTTTAAATTCAGCATCAAGGAGTTGCAAATTGAAGTCTTTCTGAATAAAGAAATCTTATCAGAGCAGGATGTTTTTAAAGGTTTAAAAGTCTGAATAACAAATGAAAACATTAGAGGCCTTCATACACACTGAAAAAGGTTTTCCACATAACAGAAGTTATTTTTATTGTTCCTGCTTTCTGTCTAACCCCAAGGGATTTAAGCCATTCTGAGCCTCCTTGAAGGTTTTCCTGGCTCTGAAAGAATAGTTTCTTTCTTCACCCTCATCATCCACCTGGCTCTAGAAATAGCAACCAAACATTTCTGATTCTTTGAAACAAAGGTTTTATTTATCTGAGCAATAAAAAGTATCAAACATTAGAACTGGGAATAGGTTACCAGTGGAAAGGTTTTGGATGAAAGATGCTCTTCCATCTCTGTAGATGATGCAAAAGAAACACTTAGAATAAGGTAGTGTAGAGTATCACGCTGCACCAGCACATGAGACAGGGACCATAATCCTATAGGCAGACACTGGGAAACAGCAGTGAAATGTCTCACATGTAACTATTGGAATTTCAAAGGATGTGAACTGTTACTGTAATTTTGGAAGCAATGCTCTACAATATCTATTACTTAATTCCTCATTGCTATGGCATACGTGACCATAGTATATAGGTATTGATTTACAAAGACAGAACAAAAAATTCAAGGAGATATTTTTAAAGGTAATCCTGTCACAGATTAGTGTGCTAAAAATTGTATCTTGTATCTTTTCATTAGGACTGTAGCTTTTATCTACCTACTCCAATTTACAAGAGGAAGAGCTTAGGAATTGTTACCTAGGCAGCAAGTAGAGCATGCAAGTCAGTACGTCCAAAGGCGATATTACACACTTCTGTCTCCCTAAGCTGGTATGCAGCCCACCAAGGATAACAAATCAGCTCAGAGAGATCTGAATTGTGGTGGTCTACTAACCAGTGTGGAAGTCAAATTTAGAGAAGTACATTGAAAGGATGGAAAAGGAGAACTGAAGGATAAAGAGAAGGTCCTGTTAAGTATGTGGCAACACATAAAAAGCAACAGAGATGACTGAGTTTGCATTTAGTAGAAGTCACAGGAAGAAACGAGACCACTCAGGCTGAAGTCTGCATGGACTGACCACAAAGAATGAAAAAAAGAAAAAAAAAATTGGAAAGGAGTTTCAGAAAGAAAAGTGATGTTGACTGTCACAGTGACAGAAGAGGAATCTTTCATTAATTCCTGAGGTGGAAGGGTGAAGAGAGAGAAGCACAGAAGTCAAGACAGTTTTAGACTACCAAAATAAAGAGTGTTTACTCTAATTTGAATGGTTTTGTCATCTGAAAGTCTCCTGAATCACTTTAGCCACTTCACTGAATTTACTCTTCCTAAGTGTACTTGGGAATATATACTAAGCATCTTCTCAGGAATACTGAAGACAAATAAGGAAAGAAAATCAGCAACTTTGAGCTTTGTGCTGCCACAACAGCTGTGAGACTTGGGAATGTGTAGAGGAAGTAGCCATGTAGACATATGAGTTGTCTTCATTCATTTAGGGACATAACATCTGTTAATGCATCTGTTGCTATCACAAAACATCCCAGATTATGACTAACAAGCAATACTTGAAGAAAGAACTTTTGGCCAGTCCATACACAAAAAATAAAGTATTCCAGCCCAAGCTGCGGAATTCATGAGCACTTGGAAACATGAATTCTGAACCTATTCTGATCAAAGTACAGAGCCCGCAGTATTTGTGACAGCCAACCAGCTCTGATAATTCAACAGACTATACAGAACAGGAGAACAGGGAAAACAATGTAGCCTTTTATTCAAGCACATGCACTCAACCAGGAGGTTTATAGCAATCACCCCCAAAAAAAAAAAAAAAAAAAAAAGCTTTTACAGCTTTTATCTTAGGTAAATAGATAAAGCTCTCTCAGTTTTCCTTTATCTCCACTGTACTGTATATGGTGAAAACATTGGACACGTGGGCTGGGTGTTTCTGCTCGAAATGCGAACCTTTCCATTGACATCAAAGGTGCTAACCTCCAGCAGCACCAA
This sequence comes from Alectura lathami, assembly GCA_013399715.1. NCBI lineage: Eukaryota > Metazoa > Chordata > Aves > Galliformes > Megapodiidae > Alectura > Alectura lathami. The sequence continues at coordinate 297,116 of VXAV01004933.1, read as the reverse complement.
GTCAGAACCTGGCCCAGAGTATGTTTTGACATTTGCTACATGTTACATTTAAAAATTTCCCTCCATTTTTGGAGCAAAACTTGGTCTGCCCCAAACTGCTTCTCAACTCATATACATGTAAAATAGTCTGAAATCAAGGGCTGTACTAAAAACAAACAGATGAACGAACAAAATAATATACAAAAAGGTTCCATTTAGCTATTCCTCATCTTTAATTGACTTACTTTCTTCTGATTCTCGTTAATTTTAGTCACTTTTATAATTAACCTTGTGACAATGGCTCAGACTCAGGCTGGAATGGCAACTGCTTGATGATTTATGGTACATAGTGTCCAAAAGGGCTTCTCAATTTAAAAAACTTCTCAGAAAGGAGAGAACACTGAGATAACAGCGATTATTCTTATTTTGCAGTACTTTTTTGAACCAGAGTTGGTGTACCCTGACTTTTTTCAACGTATAACCCCATAACTCATTAACTACTTCTCAAATGGACACCAGCTATGTTGGACTTATTCCGTATGCACCCTGAACTGATCTGCCCAAGTGCAAAGTGACTCCATGAAGCTTCAGCAGCAAGACTGAAGTTGCTGCCATGCAATGTAATTATTGCCCACATATAGACTACATGCATTGCGTCCCCCACATCCTCCTCATTGCTGTAATAGTATCTTGAGTAGCAACAATGGTCCATTGCCTTGAATTACAAGAAAGTATTTTCAAGGCAGTCTGCAAAAAAGGCAGAACTAATTTTCTTAAAATGCTTTCAAAGGTGTGCCTTTAATATACCGAGTTTGAAATAAAATGAAGTTTTAGAAAAAAATCATTAAAAAAAATGTAATTTAATTAAGTGTTCCTGTAAGCAGCAAAAAGAACATTTTCTAAAAAAAAAAAAAATTGTATTTATTTAAAGGAAAGCCTATCTACATTCTTGGTTAATTACTATTATTTGAGAAGATACTCAATTTGGAGATGATGAAGTAGGAGGAAAAGTATATTTTCATGTAAAATTACAAATACTTTGACTAGAAAATTAGAAAGCTTAATTTTTCATAGTTTACCTTTGTAATGTCTACCAAAACACCACCATAAAAATTAGTATTTCTAGTGAGCTATTCATCCAGTTCAATACTATTTACCCAATTAAAGCAAATCCATTTTGTTTTTACCGTGTCTGTTCTCCTCAGGCAATAGCCATTTAGTCCATTTTATCTATTACATCAAGTAAGTAACTGCAGTGTACTGTTCAAGCCTGCAGCTTATGACCCTTCAGTAACTGAACCACTGAACCACTCACTTATTTTCCCTGTTCTACTTAATTTTCAGTGTTTTCAGTGTAGCCAAAGAAGAAGTTAACTGATTGTTTGTTGCTCTTTTTATTGGAGTGGTTTACACTCAAAGAGTTATACATACAGTTAATTTACCCTCTTCCAAAAAGAACCACACAAAAAAAAAACCCTGCATCAGAGAACTAAGCTCTTGATAAATTCTTCATTTCCTCATCAACTGTAAAGCTCCTGCAAACCTTCTGTTAGATTTTGTCTTTATCACTTTTAAAATAAAAGTTGTGGGAAGAAAAGGCCAGAAGTATAGACTGGCTGAAAATGTGTACTTTATTCCTGGAGGATTTGGGTTTTATAAATGCTGTTTGTTGTTTCACTGGATACCAAACTCTAAACTAAAACACACACCAAAAAAAAAAAAAAATCTAATTTCCAGAGAATTTTTTTTAAGCGCTTAAATAAAATGATTTTTTTTTTTTGGTGATGCTGAGACATTTTGTTTTGATTATTTTGTGTTATGTATACAAACATGAATAAACAAAATCCTAAACTAAAAGTTATTTGAAAGTTAAAGCATTTCATTCTAATACAAATGAATATTTTTAATTCATCTAGATCTAATCTAATTCTGTATGATATTCTAACTGATATTTCAACAAATGCCCATGGTCTCAATTTAAATGACATCTTGTTCTCTGACAGTAGCCAGAAGATGACATCCAGCCCCCTCTAATCTCAGCTCCAAGCTTCCAACAGGTTGATTAGGATGCAGATACTGCACTTCTATTAAACATCAGGAGAATGCAAGAGTTTGTATCAGATGTTCAGCTTTAAACTCCCTTTACAGTTAGGGGAGAGAAAGAAGCATCACTAGGCTGGGACATCTTCTCAGGGAATCTAACTTTGAAGAGGATAATCTTACAAACATTTTTTCTCTGTGTGACTGGAGGAATTATCTCAGACCAGATATCGATATTAGGGACATGAAAATTGATGTGTTTGCATATGCATATACACATATATATATATATATAACATCACACACAAATGTGGAAAAATATATATATATACCAGTCAGTGTTACTCTGAAATTCCTAGAGTTGTAAATAGTAAAGCCTCTTCTTTTTCGCTTGAATTATTTTCACATTCTTGATATGTATCAACTCTACCACAGCAGACTGAAATATGCCTTGAGGGATTTCAGTGCCCAGATATTGTCACCTGGCCCGCTCACAAACTCTTCATACAGCCTGCTTCCAGTCTATAGTGTTTGAAGAAACTATGCATAGAAGATATCCTGTCAACAGTGATGTGGGTACCAGCACTACCAGCCTGCCAACTCGGAGGCTCAGCGAGCAGTGCCAATAACAAATAATAAGAAAGAGAAAATAGGAATGGGTTGTGCAGAGGGGAGCCTGTCCACTGGTATCACCCTCATCCTTTCACTCTCTCCCCTGCCTTGGACACTCCATAGGCTAGGGGCCTCCTCAGGCAAATGTTGACCAAAGAGTCAGTATAAATTACCAGTTTATTTCCCCACTTTTTTCCTTTTTATGGTTATTCTATATACAAACAATATAAAACCATTAAGTCTACAATCTCGTTATACACTTCATTCTGAAAAACTCAAGTATTTTTTCTCTGTCTTTGTTTCTAACTCCTGCTCAGTTCTTCAAAAATACTGAATGCAAGAAAGAAATGAGCATGAGTTGAAATACACATAATAGATGAAAAAATCACCATTATCTTCCAGATATTTCTTTCAGTGTGGTCTGGCACTCTGCAAGCCATTTTCAGTAGTGGAGCAACACTAAATGTCATATATCAAAGCAAATACTTATGTGAGCCCCCCTACCACATTCCTATTTCCAAGGTGTTTCTTGAGCTTTTACTCCTCCCACTTCTGTCATGTCTATCAGTAGATAAATAAACAACCTGATTTCACTTTCAAGCTCCTGCCTTCAACCCTGAGACAGCAGAGAGAAGGAAACATGAGATATAGTCATGCTGTTGCACCTGGGATCAGTTTGGGACAATAAGATGGAGTTCTTTGAAGGTCTGCATCTATTTTCATACTCTGGCATCAACTCACTTCCTCAGAGAGCACCTGTAGCCCCTGCAGTTACACATGGTATGCCTAAGCATGGGCAGGACTGGGGATTATTTCTGATCAAGGAAATTATTAGGCAGTGGTTCAAAGCTAAGGATTGAGTTTATCTGTAGCTGTTAATCACTATTAAACTATTTATGTTAGGGGAGGTTTTTACACATGTTTAAAAAAATTTCTTGTCACAAAATTTTTCAAACCATCCCTCAGTTCTGGCTTACTGTAGTTTGAGAACATTCTTAACTTTTTTTCTCTTTAAATTTGTTTAGGTTGACAAGAACCTTTTTGGAGTGTTTGGAGAGATTACACTGGGTATTATAATGATATGTAATATAATGCAAAAAAAAACTTTATATATTGGATATAAACATTCTTCAATGCATTCAGGATGATGTGGCTGGGGGAGGACTATAGGGCACTGCACAGTAGAGCAAGTATATTGCAGATCACTTGAAAGCAGTAGTTTGATTGTCTTTGCATACACAAGCCATTATGGCATTATTTCATCATTATTGACTGATCTCAGACATGAGCTAGCATTTTGACAGAGTCCTTTGGTCTCCAAAGCCCCATTCTGAATGCACTGTACATTGGTAGCAGGTAAAGTAGTTACACAGTTGCTGACACTCACTGGTTTGCATAAAACTAATTGCATGTTGTCACATATTTTTTAATGATGGGGTGTGAAAACATTGTGCTACCTGATCTTCTTCTGGCGGCACTTGTGTCTGGTTAGCCAAGAAACCATTTCAAAACGCATTTTTCTGTGGAGTTTAAGGCCACAAGACCTGTTCCAGCACCTCACCACTCTCTCAGGGAAGAACTTCTTCCTGATGTCCAACCTAAACCTCCCCTCTTTCAGTTTTAGGCCATTCCCCCTTGTCCTACCATTCTCCACCTGTGTAAAAAGTCGGTCCCCCTCCTGCCTGTAAGCTCCTTGCAAGTACTGGAAGGTCGCAATGAGGTCTCCCCGGAGCCTTCTCTTTTCCAAGCTGAACAGTCCCAACTCCCTCAACCTTTCCTCACAGGAGAGGTGCTCCAGCCCTCTGATCATTTTGGTGGCCCTCCTCTGGACCCGCTCCAACAGCTCCACATCCCCTCTGTACTGGGGGCCCCAGGCCTGGACACAGTGCTCCAGGTGAGGCCTTCCAAGGGCAGAGTAGAGGGGGATACATGTTGATCTCTTCAGTTTCACAAGTGAAACTGGTATTGTGGTAACTCATTGCGTTCAATAATACAAGGGCAGAATAATCATGTGGGCCCCCAAAGCCTAGATGGTTTCAAACCAGTTAAGAGCAAATACCAGAAGAGTACTTCTGATGCTAAGAGCCTTTTTACTGTAAAGAAACTGACAGGTGGGAATGTTTTGCTGTAGGAGAATATACCTCACCTTGCAAATGTGGGGACAGGTGGTGCAATGGGGTGTATCATGCTACAAAAGCTCAGGATAGTGACTAGAAGGAAATTATTTTCCCAGTTGCAAACTCTGCTTTAGGTCTACAGTCATTGGTAAGATTATTTTTATTGTCATCCTCAGCATTGAATATGTTTATCATAAACTCCTGAACCCAGTCTCTAGTAGTAGTTTTCCTTGTCTTTGCAGGCTCTCCTCATTGTACAGTTACAAGCTAGTTCCAGCAGTGGATTGGCTCTTGCATTTCTGGGAAGTGACCTGTGCAGGCTAGGCCCAAATCAAACAGAAGACTGATCACAACAGTCAGCAGGTTGTTGGTTTTAGGGTTTTTTTTTCCCTTTTTTTTTTTTTTTTTTTGCTTTTTTCTTTCAGGCCATTCTGCTTTTTTCCCCTACTTATGAGCAGAAAAGGCTAGAATTAAGCAGCTGTAGTTGCAAGCTTTCAGCAGTAACTGTGGCCCATGGAGAGGAGCCCATGCAGGAGCAGCTCTCAAAAGGCTGCAGCCTAATGGAGCAAACCCCGGGTGGAGCAAGGGAGAAGTGTCAGGAGGAAGGAACAGCAGGAACAAAACATTATTTGCTGACTGCAGCCCTCATACCCCATCCCTGCTTGGGGGCTGGGGTGGGAGGAGAAGGAGTCAGGACTGGAGGAATGAAGATGAACCTAGGAAAAGGCATGGATAAAGGTGTTTTAGTTTTTGTCTTTTGTCTCTCACCATCCTACTCTATTTGTAATTGTCAGTAAATTAAATGACTTTTCCCCTAGTCAAGTCTGTTTTGCCACAGCGGGAGAGCTTTTCTCTCCAGACTCTTGATTGCTTTATAGCCTACTCCTGAACTCTGCAGTATTCCACATCCTTCAACATGCCTGGCCATCAGGACTAGAATAGCAGCATCCTAGTAATCCAGTGTTTCTAGGAAGAGCACAGTACTACTGTAGTTATTTCTATTATCTTTTTAATATGTCAAAAAATTGTACCAGTCATATCTGACCCAGCATTGCATGGAGTCATTTATCTAAAACATAAATATTTTATTTGCTGGAGAAATTCTCCAACCCCATGATTCAAACTGAATACCTGATTCTCAGATGTTCCTTGTATTTGGCTGCATTTATTCATGTTGTATGAAATGATTCACTTAAAGTGTTAGAGAGAGAGAAATGTCTTACATATAAATTTATAATGAGGTGGGGAGAAAATCAGAAGTGTAGGGGACATTTCTTCTTAATTTCTTTTGCTGAGTTGCATTAACATCTGCCACCATTCTGCAATGAGTCATAATTTAAAAGAATAATTCTACCACATACAGTGTATCTTACTTTATCCACAAAGTGTTAGTGGATGTGTGATTCCTTTGCACAGTATTGGAGCTATTTTTATTACACAGAAATGCCTCTTTGCCTCAACTTGCACATTTTCTTTTCACAAATAAGCACAGACTAGAAACGCAGAGAAGCAAGGGAAGATACCCTGTAAAATGAGATGAGGGAAGCAGGGATCCTGTCTTGCCCTCAAGCTACACCTCATTTAGGGAGCTGAAGCTGGGACTCAGTGGTGCTTCACTCCACATGCTACCACTTATCTGCAGGAGACACGTGAGTCACTCTCACAGGACCTGTAAGCAACTGCCAGAATTAGTATCCTGCCTGCAGCTCGGAAAAGACCTGGGCCCTCTTTACTGTGATAGTTTATACAGCATCTTGAGAACCCTTAATGTAATATTTTTATTTGTCTTAATAAATCACCCACCAACATCTATGTATAATATATATATATTATTTCAACTGCAGAAAAAGCCTTTAAGCAGAGATTGTGTTTCCTCTCATGTTTCTGATAAGCATCTAGTTTTTCTGCACAAATGAACTCAACTGAAACTCACACAAATTAAAGACTTTTCAGGCTCAGGTTCAAGAAGTACAGCTACTGAAGGAGCTGGATTTCCCTTATTTTGTTTTTACTTCTGTTGGCTTACACAACTTAACTCATGTTACAAGGAGTAGCCAAATCCTAATTCTACATTAGAAAAGCCAAGCTTGTACTAACAGGAAACACCAAACTTCATCTCAGACAATTTTGATTTTTACAATTTTATTTAATATATTATAGCAGAGACCACTCTGGCTTTACAAGCAGATACTTTATGGATTTATTCAGGTGGCAAGTACCTTGTTATTTTATCAGGATGATCAAAGAATTGTGTTGGTTTCTCTTACTCTGATGTAATTTTACATTTACTTTAAAGCACTATAAACTCTAATTGAACTAGTATGACTATTTGTGCTTAACCTCTGCTTCACTCACAAACTGATTTTGATCTAAATTACAGGAAAGTACTTCCCAGGCAACTTCAAAATGTGAGTTGTGGAGATCTGTATTGGTTAAGTGGATATGATCAGCCCCAGTATTTCTGCATGAAATCGTTGATGAATGTACTAACATAAACAATGAGCATCAATGTTTCAAAAAAATTGTCCAAACTGCATTCAGACAGAAATTGATGTCTTTACAGGTGTTCAGAAACTTGGCAGCTCACCTGGACAATGCAGTCCAGTCATACTGGATTGTCATGTGTAAATTTACTTCTTTTTTTTGCCAGTAAAACTATTGTTGAGTATTTTGGCTGATTTTAGAGCCTTGCATCAGAAACAAGTGGAGCCTAAAGAAATGAGAATATTCCTTGGATTTACTTTTTTTTCAGACTTCCCAGTCAGGAGAGCTCATGGTTCAGATATATAATGACGAAAGGAAAGGAAAGGAAAGGAAAGGAAAGGAAAGGAAAGGAAAGGAAAGGAAAGGAAAGGAA
>VXAV01004933.1:271773-287885 GCA_013399715.1 Alectura lathami | reverse complement strand
GTAGGGGAGTTGGAAAGAGCTGAGGATATGTTTGTTACAACAGAGAAGGGGTAGAAGTCAGCTTTCATGGACAGCTAACCAATATTTTGTTGAGCTGGTCCACTTGTTGCCAAGACTGCATCACATTGCTAATGCTGTTTTCAGGTTTTTAAATCTTGGAAAGAGGGCTTTTCAGTTGTTCTTAAAATTAAAAGTGTAGTCATTAACTATAGAAACTTTTGGTTATGAAATAAGAAAATCCAACCACACACATTACCCACTTCAGTGAATTCTAATGCATGAAAAAAAAAAAAAAGTGTTTAAAGTCTTCAAACATTTCTGTTAATTAAACATTGTCAAATACAAATAACTAAAAAAAAATAAAAATACCACTGAAAACTGCAATGAAAAGTATAGATTCATTTTTCCTTGTGTGTGTCCTGTCACTGGATCTGTCTGGACACTCACGCTACACTGAAATATGTGAATGTTAATTTTCTTTGCATTATTATTAAAAATGATAGCAGTCATAATAAATGCAATGTGGTTACCAGTACAGAAATAGTAAAGCTAATAAGGGAGACACTCTGAATGCACTTCTGCCACAAGAGGTGACAACTAGTGGGGGGAAAAAATAAATAAATAAAAAATCACGTTTGTCATCAACATAAGAATGTTTTATAGAGTCTCTGTGGAGCATCCTTGTAGATCTCTACATAATAATCATCATACTCAACAATGCAGTCATCAGCCAGCTTCAGGACACTTTGGTTCTTGAGCAAATTCATTGGAATTATTATTTCAATCTGACAGAAAAAGAAATTTCTTGCTGTGTTTGACACCTAAAATAGTTCTAGGTGTGTAAGCTGAGGTACCTGAATTCCCGCCTCTGCTGGCTGACCTGCTGCAAGTCTGGTGAGGCTCCACTGACAGTGCAGTTATTCACATTTATGAGCTATTAAGCACTTCAGTTACCAGCACCTATGCTTAGATGTCTTAACTTGGAGCTGAATTCTACATTTTGGATAACAATGAACAGCAGTCAGTAAATCAGCTGGGGCATTTCTCAGGGAAATCCCCAGAAGAATAGACAGCAGTGGGCTTGTTTTTTAAACCCTTTCCTATACCATAGTACTATAAATTTACAGGGAAAAATTAGCAGAGAAAACAAAACAAACAAAAAAAAAGCTGACAGGAAAGCCCTGGATATACCTGAGAAAAATAATATGAGATTCAAGATATAAGGAGTGCACTTATTTTATATTGAATATTGATTATCTCTTCCATTCCTGAAACATGTATTTTAGCCTCCAAAAATATCTAGGTTTCATTATCATTTTTGCGATTTTATCATCAGAGTCGGAATTTGACTACACTATGCTGCAAAGATTACCAAGTGTGCCTAGAGATTCCAAGGCTGCAATTTTAAACATGTGACGTAAGCTGTGTCTGAAATAGAACCTGTGTTTTCTTAATGCTGCTACTCTTAGCCATTCCCACTGTACTAAAATGAGAACAGAGTTCTTCATGCTCTGGTGAGTGCCCAGACAATGCATGAATGTCAGCAAATGCTAATATCATTAGGACCAGTGGTTTAAAAACTCTTCCTTCTGCAGAAAATTGATTGAGATTGGCTATCATCATCTTCAGTTGCATCAAACTTTTCTTTGAAAACTGTTACCTAAGAGCATTTATGTGACAGTGGTAAATTCTGGTATTTCTTCTTGATTGGAGACCCTCACATAACTTGACATTTGTGAAATGATTGAATCCTATTCACGAACGCGTCTAGACTATTAAATAAACAAATTAATTATCAAATATGGTCATAAATGAGATTAATTAAACAATATTTCACTAGACCAACTGCAGCTAAATGTAGGTCTTCATTCTCTGCACTTTTCTTCAGTTCACCTGCCTGGAAAAATTGCATCAGCATGAGCATGCTGCAAACCAGACAAACTTTTCCAGAAGATCTTTTCAGCAACTTCTTTAGAAAGTCTGACAAAATTATTCCAGAAAAAAAAAAAAAAAAAATTGTCAAAAGTTGAGAGAAGCAGGATATCTCTGTGAGTCATCAAAAAAAATTTGCTGTCACTCTTCTGCTTGCAATGGTGAATATTTGTGTTCTTGAATATCTGAAGACTTGTGTCCTTCTCTTATTTCAGAGTTAGTAGATGCATGTGTTTTCTAAAGTCAAAACTCTCATGTTTTTAAGTTCCAGCAGGTATGCCATGAGCATGTATTGCCATGTCTTGTGATTTTTTATTATTATTATTTAATTTTTGACATCCGTATTTATTAGGAAACCATTGAATAAATCATGGTGCAAGAGAAGAGAAATGAATCTCACATTTATTGTCATTACCTTACCATGTACTTCCAAATAGAAAATACACTGAAAGATATAGTGGTTTTGAAAAAGTGAAAAATAAAATTATAAAATACACTTCAGCATGTATTCAACACCAATGAGAGTTAAGCTGAAGTAAGAGTCAGTCAGCAGTGGAGCCAGCATTCTCTTTCCAGGAAGAAACTGTGGCCTAAGTGGCCTCCTTTGAGCTGAGAGGAATCTTGTTTTTTATTGTTGATTCTGACACTAGCATTGTAGTTGACCAACCTGTACCTAGGACCACATTTTTGTGCTTCACTATTACTTGTCGATGCTTCACATTTGTGCACACAGGCGAGTTGGGTTTAACTTGCCCTAGCACCACCTATCTACAAGCGCTACAGAAGTTAGTGGATCAGTGGTTAGTGGATGCTCAGTAGCTATGAACACCAAATCCATGATGTTTTGATTTGGAAGCTGAAAAAGCTTCTAAGTTTTCTCTATTATAAAATGTGTATCTTAAGTGTTCTTGAATTCAATTTCCAAATGACAGGGATATGAATTATATTGAAGGATCTGTAAGCATTTAGGCAGCATATAGCATCTATGAAACACTCCTTAGCATGGAGGAATCCCAATACTGCAGTGTTATGAAACAGCCAATAACAGTTTACGTACAAAGTCCATATGGAGAGAAAAAGAGAGCATGATGGCATTAAGCATCACAGTTTACAGAGAATTTTGCAGTAAAATACAGGCCTATGGGAGGTTAGGGGAATTAATAGCTTTTATCAGAGAAGAGCATATACGTACTACACCATAGAATTTAAACTGAATGAGTGATAAAGCAATTTGTACAACCTGAAAAAAGATGCATTTGCTGTCCCTCAGGCTTGGTTTCCTCTGCCCTAACTTAAGCACCCAACAAGTAATTACATGCTCTGACAATCTGCATTATTCAATTGCACTGGGTCAGCCAGCTAGCTCTGTCCTAATGTCAATGGATGGCTCTTTACATGTGCAGACAATATATATCCTATGTAGGCACCTGGACACAGGGCAGGTTGTTTTTTTGTAGCAGTGCCTTGGGGTATGCATGCTTATTGTGTTCACAGGCTGTTCAGCCTCTGTTTCTGCACAGATATCCATCACAGTCTCTGTTACACCCCTTTCTGCAAACAGGATTTGGAGGCACAGAGGTTTTTCTGACTCTACAGAGGCTGTGTGCAAAGGTCAAGGAAACCTGAGGGGCATTCAGACTGGTCTTCTCGTGAACGTAGAATGCAAATTCACTCCTGACTTTCCAGCACAATTTCCTTCTACCTCCTTCCTACACCTCTTGCAACATCTGTCTCCTCCAGCCCTCCCTGGCCCCTCACAGGTTCTTTAGCAGGCTGCTGCAGCAAGGCTTGCCTGCATTTTGAATATGTGAGTGTCTCACTTCTTCCACATCACTGACTCCAGTGCATGGCCTCTGCAAAACACAAGATTCAGGTTCCAGAGTGGATAAAAGAGGGCACAAGCAAAACCAAAAATATCTCTGTTCAAGTGCACAAGAGAGGAATAGGGAAAGTATAGCTCAGACATCTCTTATGAAGTCGAGCTGTGGTCACACAAATGAGTGCCAGGAAAGCATTCTTACAGTCTCCTAAGAACTCGCCCAAAAGTGTAAGATGACCTGAACTTTCCCCAGCTATCAGACTTAGCAGACATAAAGCCTATCTATTTCCCACAGTAATCAAGGAGAGAAGAGGTGAAATTCTAGCACAGAGAGAGAAGGCTTCTAGAGGGGATAGAGGTGGGGCTGATCCTGTACGGATTTTAATTTCAAAACAGTCTGTGGGGGAGGAAAAAAAACTCTTCTCAAACACTGAAAGACTCAAAATTCCCCAGAAGCTTTAATCAAGATTTGACCACCTCTATACCCTCATAATTTTTCATAAAAAAAAAATATGGCACATTCCACATCATTTTAATTCTACACACAAAATCATTTTGAGTGGTTTTTTGCTGGTTTTGGGTGGGTGCTTAAGCAGATACTCCACAAGTGAAAGACATTTTTTCCCATGTAGCAACTGCAACTGAAGCACTGAATACCTCAGCAACAGGATCAGGACACAATGAGCACTGTGTCTCTGTTTCAAAAAGAGAGGATATCACCTTTCAATAATATTTACATGAAATCCTTTCACTTCTTCAACAAGAAGCTGGACAAATAATACCAGAGATATTCTGTGGACATTTTTTAAGACTGATTTAATTAACTTTAGTTATGTTCTTTCTCCTTTTATATTTACTTTCTGTGAATATGCAAGTCATTGCATTTCATGTTCATGGAAAGTGGATTTGAAAGCTACTTTATATGTATTTTCAAAAACCAAATGTAAATGTAATGTAAGAAGGTATTGAGGCTGGAATTCTCTGTGTACTCATCTAATCAGGGAACAGGGCAAGTACCATATGTCTTATCAGCACTGTCACAAAATCTAAGCAGCATCATTTCAATATGTTGTAGTCCATCAATAGAGTAAATTATCCAGGGATTGTTGTAGAATAGACTTGACCGATAGACAATTTAGAGAGAAATTAGTCTCTTCACAGATGTTCTGTGGACAAAAAACAAAGCTAAATTATTTGAAAACTGTTAGTCATAAGAATTATTCATTCATTTACTTCTCTTTCTGAGTACAGAATATGCTCTATTAAACCCATTTATGCTTCCCTGGAAAATGTAAAGTTCTAGGAACATTTAGATAAATGTCAGCTAGAAGGAATCCCTCTTACATTTATCTGAAATAAAAGCTTGATATAAAGGCTTTTTTAAAGTAGCTCAATATTAATAATAAGACAAAACCTTAAATCTAGACTGACAGCTGAGATTTAGGCTGGGGATTTCTGAAAATCTGAACGTGAACGTTAGCTCAGTGCCATAGTAATTTCTGTTTGGCATCAGACCAGGCCTTGTTTCTACTATTTTTGAAATCACAGACAAACCACAGGCAACTGGATCTCTCCTAGGAAAAAATTTGGATAAGAAGCAAAAGGAGTTTAGTATTCTTCCATCCTCTAGTCCCAAAAAGAATATTATTTTGATTTCTGTTCTCCTCATTTTCATTGTGCAATGGTTATAGTGCTTAGAAAGGAGACAAGGATATATATGTTTTTACTACTCAGATGTAATATTACTCTAAATACTCAACATACTTTAACTGCATTGGAACTATTAACAGAAAAGGCAAGCAAAGCAGTATCCCTCTTCTCTATTTCAAGACAAAAATGACTTTTTCAAAGGATGAGGTGAGGAAGAATCCTTTACTAAACCAGTGACAGAAGCAAATTCTTAGACAGTTGCAGCTTAAATGTAGCTAAAGATGACCACATTTATCATTACCTCACAAAATGCTTTTTGTGCTAGTATCTTCCCTATTACTATCCAAAACACTGTTTTTAATTCAAAATGTCCTAACTCTCTTTTTTCATTTAATTAATTTAATTATAGCCATTGTCATTTTCAGTTCTGCTAAATGTATAAAATGCCTTCCAAGTGTCTGAATGACTGAGTAAACTGGACTTAGACTGGAAAAGGGAAAGCTAGGGAAGCAGGGGGGATTCTATAGCAGTCTGCAGAATTACAGTGGCCTGGGTAATGTGGACAGGGCATGACAGTTCATTCTTTCTTCCAATACACAAATGTATGGGTTAGCAAAGAAAATAAGCAGAAGTCAGATTCAATGAAAACAAAACATTTGAAGACAGACACCTGGCCACCAGAACTCCTTGCCAGAGGATGCTGTGGATGCAAAGTTTATGAAAGTCCCAGGGCTGGCTAGACAAATAGATGGAAAAGACATTTTCTGGTTTTCTGATGGCCACTGGATACCTGAAATACACCTATATCTCAAGAAATTCCCTGAACTGAAAATAGCTGAAGTCTAGGAGAGGACTATCCTGTGCTATTCTTACCCTCTCCTTGCTTAACTGGAGTCTGCTTTTGGAGATATATACCGTGCTACCTGTACAGTTAGTCTAACTCAGTATGGGCCTGCTTATTTTCTCATAAATGTCTATGAATAACAGTATGTCTACAAATAATGAGTGGCTTCATTCATGTTCTTCACTGTATTTGTTGTATTAACTAATACAACTGTTCAAAACACTAAATTTCAAGCTATTCATTTGGCTGCTAAATTATTAGTTAAAACGTGTCATGATCTGCAGAGTTAGTCTCCAGAAATGCAAGATTCACTTCTGCTGTACTCTGTTTTTGAATGAATGAACGATTGAATGAACATATAAGTGAATGAATTAGTAGACATTAACTGCTTTAAATAGAGTGCAAATTTTACAAGATTAAGCAGAATAATGGGATGCTTTAAACAGATTCAGAATCTCAGACTTCTAAAGGGTTTCCATTTCCTTTGATCCCTGGAAACAAGTTGTGCAGAAATGTTAATACATATAACTTAGTGCAAACCATAAACAAACTGCTTAGTATTTGAAATGAAAAAACTGCTTCCCGAATAATCATCTCCAATATTCATAACACCTCAACTATTACCTTCAAATGAGTTTATCAAATACAGATGGATAAAAATGATACTTCACATTTTCTAAAGATCAAATATGAGAGACATTGGGCCACGTATTTGTTACTAACTTCCTATTCATTTTATGTGTTGGACCAGATACCCCAATCACATATGAAACCCTGTGGAGTATCTGAATGAGGAATGGTCCTTTTAACCTCTCTCATGCTGCTGTTGTCCACACCTACTCACCAAATACAAAAGCTGCTGACATCTTTCTGCCCAGCATTCCCGTTGCTGCTCTGAAAGCATATCAAAATGAAGATGCCTTGTTTTGCTTTCTGACTGTTGAAGTCTGAATGAGAATATGGACCTGATTAACCTGTTAAGAAATGTCAAGTTGACATGATTACAAATAGCCTCAGGCAAATGATGCAAATGCAGAAGGCTATTTAGTTCTAGTCCCAAAAATAGCAGATTTCCCCTGTGTAAATCAAAGCTAAATTTGTCAAGTGGTCAAATGCCTGTTAACCAAATCATGACTGCCTTTTCTTGCTTTTCAAATGCACAGACTGCTCATACATATACATTTGCCACAGTGGAATTTGCTCCAGGTTTATGCCTTGCACTCCAGGTCTGTGATCAAGTTTCTATAGCCTAGAATGAATGTTGTAGACTCTAGGAAAGATCTGATCATTTCTCTGCCCTTCAGGTGATTCTCATACCTTTGAACATATGCATGCATTATAAAATATTAATCCCTCCTTTCCAGTTCTGTATGATGTCTTTGTTATCATACCTACATGTAAATCTACATGATCTAGATTAATTCTACAAATACTAGAAACTATGCTGTAGCCTTCGAGCTTATACTCTTACTTCACATTCTTGCACCTCCAAATAATAAATTAAGTTGTATAATAATATCCACTGGAAATACATACATACATGCAAACTATTGGATTTGACAATTACAGCAAAGTGATAGGTTTTTTAAAAGTGCCCAAAAGCAGGATTTGGACAGTATTTAGTGACCTGAATCCCAAACCACAATCCTAAAAATCTGTCCTCAGGTAACAATTCTACTTAACTTACCCCAAACACTATAGATGTATAAACTTGATAGCTGCCCTTCCTTTTAATCAGGGAATACTTAGCCCATACCCATGTATCAGCCTTAGTGTGAGCATCTTAGCCCTTACCGCATTGATCAATGTGTTTTCAAGAACAGGGTATGCTTTTGTGCATGTGGGGCCTCATTTGATAGCTACAGAACCCCTAAAATAAAGCAAAGACCTTTACTTTGTTTTGCAGTAGAACTTCTGGAGGAGGAAATTAGAGGATTTGAAGCAACATTTATGTTTGGCTTAGTAATTAGAGTACTCATACAAGCAAACAGCTTTCTCTGAGAAGATATGCGAATCTCAGTGCACTGTAGGCCTTGTATTCCACGTCTGTCTGATACAAAATACATCAAAATCCTTAGATCCAAAAAGAATAATCTATCTTACCTTTCCAGTTTCTATGCCCCATCCTCTTCTTTCTCTTTCTAGTCATGCTTTCTAAATAATTTAACTTGAGGAAAAGGCATTGTTCCAATAAAATAAATAAATAAACAAATAGAAGAGTGAGCTGCTAGCAATTATGTTGCTGTCTAAGGCTTGATGTGTCTAACCTCGCTGCTTCCCAAGGGTACTAAGTTCAGAGTGCCTGTGGGTGGATGTCCTGGATGCACAGATCCTGCATTTTTTGTGTTTTCTTTCCTCAGGACCCAGGTCCTCAAAGAGAAGATGGAGGCTGGTGGCAATTCCAGCCTTCAGGAGACTCAGGAGCCCTCCATCTCCTGCAGGTGCCAATACCTCCCTACAACCCACAGTGAGATGCTTGCCCTGGATTTCAACAACACTTGGGTTTCCTATTTCATTGTTTCAGAAAACTCTCTACCCAAGGTGGAGGATGTTTCAGATCTCTCCAGCCCTCTGTCCAGAACTGAGCTTCCTAACTGGGTTTTAAACTGTGCTGGAGAAGCCAGAAATTTTGGAGCTGGCAGGACACAAGCCATTTCAAGGAGACTATTCTTTATCTGTAGGTGACTGGAACAGATCCAGAGACTTCATATGAACTCAAACTTAAAATAGAGCACTCAGGTAAATAAAACTAGACCAGTTGAGCTGAACTGCATCATTTGAATTTACTGGGCAAAATGGTTTGTGAAGAACTAACACTGAAGTCAGCTGAATCTTAAAACAAAGAAGCGTCTTTTAATTTTGCTCTTGAACTTTGGTTGTATGTTTATTGGGGTTGTGCACAGAATTGAAATAATGCCTACTTTATGAGGCTGACTTTCAGTTTATATCATATATTGTGTCCAACACTACAAGGCTTGCAATGAGCTTTTCGCCTCATTGAGCATTTTACCATATTGTCTACAGAGAAAGGCCAGACAAAAATTCAGGTCTGATTCTAAGATTAAAGGTGCAGTTTAGTCACAGTCTAATTCCAAATGAGTAAGAAGTCTGAGGGTAGAAACCACCACCATGCAACAGCAGCCATCACAGAAAGTCTCAACAGAGAATCTAGGTACAGTCATAAACCCTGTCCCAGAGAAGTGGCCTTTCTCAGACCTGCTATTGGTTGTCCAGCAGCTTGAGGTGTGTCAGCTTGTCATATTGTGAGTGAATGCAAGGTTGCTTTAACTTAAGCTGCAAACATCTGTCTGTGATAGCAATATAATGAAACCATATCTGTAAGCCCTGATGAAGAGGCAAGCTTTACTATCTCAGCACCATGGGCATGTAACATTTCGGTCAGATTTTGCTTGTATCATACTAACAGGCCATTCAGTTTAGGCTGATTATTTTGTAATACAAAGCTGTAACACATAGTTCACTAAGGTATAGCCTTCAGAAAGATACCTTCTCTTAAACACAGCCCACTGACAAAAATCCTTTGTCAATCTCTTCCAATTGTCAGCTCGTCTCCATTGTTCTAGTTGAAGCAATGAAGCATAATTGTTCACATGAGCACACTGTCTCATTGATAACTGCAGATTTTAACAGAAGCAGCAGTGGTGTACTTTCAATTAGTTGTGAAGAGATACGTTGTTGGACTCCAGACATTCCACCTCTGATCTTCACCAGTGAAAACTCGTTAAAAGAATTATCTCAGTTGAATTATAACTGGCATAAAAAAAAAAAAAAAAAAAAGTGAAAACAAATCTACATTTTTACAAAATGTCATGTGTGGTGTTAATTGACTTACTGATAGATGGTAGTTCTTGATTTTCTACAGGAAGAATAACTGAGGGTTACTTAGATCTCAGCCTCCAGAGCCTTCTATACAACAAATGAAGTGTGTTTAAGATGATATACTTTCTAAGGAGAATATAATCTATTATTTATGCATTACAAATTTCTTTTGCTCAATACATCAGTTTTAATATTCCTGCACAAACAATTAATATCAAAGTGTTGTATAAATACTGAAACAGTCACTTGTGGAAATAAATCAGTATAATATTTCTGTTTTCCTCCTACTGAGGTGCCTAACTATAAGGGTTATGTTAAAACACCATCAAGATCACATCTTTGGAACAGCAACATATTATAGGAGCTGACATCTATATCAAAAACAAAAGAGTTATTTCACACAAAAACAAACAAACAAACAAAAAGGAAAACTACAGGCCAGTCAGTCTCACCTCTGTGCCTGGCAAGATCATGGAGCAGATCCTCCTGAAGGATCTACTAAGGCACATGGAAAATGAAGATGAGGTGATTGGTGACAACCAGCATGGCTTCACCAAGGGCAAATTGTGCCTGACAAACTTGGTGGCTATTTATGATGGAGTTACAGCATCAGTCTCATATCGCCTACCTGGACTTGTACAAAGCATTTAACACTGTCCCGCATGACATCCCGGTCGCTAAATTGGAAAAGCACGGGTTTGATGGATGGACCACTCGCTGGATAAGGAACTGGCTGGATGGTCGCACCCAGAGAGTTGCGGTCAACAGCTCAATGTCAAAATGGAGACTGGTGACAAGTGGCATTCTTCAGGGATCAGTTCTAGGACCAGTGCTGTTTAACATATTTGTTGGTGACATGGACAGTGGGATCGAGTGCACCCTCAGCAAGTGTGTGGACAACACCAAGCTGTGTGGTGCAGCTGACACACTAGAGGGAAGGGACGACATCCAGAAGGACCTGGACAGGCTTGGCCCATGCCAATCTCATGAAGTTCAACAAGGCCAAGTGTAAGGTCCGGTGCCTGGGTCGGGGCAATCCCAAGTACAAATACAGGATAGGCGGAGAATGGCTGGAGAGCAGCTCTGTGGAGAAGGATTTTGGGGTGTCGGTTGATGAAAAACTCAACATGAGCCGACAATGTGCGCTTGCAGCCCAGGAGGCCAACCAATTCCTGGCCTGCACAAAGAGAAGCATGACCAGCAGGATGAGGGAGGTGATTCCTCCCCTCTACTCTGCTCTCAGGAGACCCCACCTGGAGTATTGCGTCCAGTTCTGGGGCCCCTAACACAAGAAGGATATCGTGTTGTTGGAGGGGGTCCAGAGGAGGGCCGTGAAGATGATCAGAGGGCTGGAGCACCTCCCCTATGAAGGCAGGCTGAGCGAGCTGGGGTTGTTCAGCCTGGAGAAGAGAAGGCTCCGGGGGACCAGATAGTGGCCTTCCAGGACCTGAAGAGGGCCTACAGGAGAGGTGGGGAGGGACTCTTTAGAGGGGCATGTAGCGATAGGACGAGGGGTAATGGCCATAAACTGGAAGAGGGGAGATTTAGGCTGGATATTAGGAAGAAATTCTTTACTGTGAAGGTGGTGAGACACTGGCACAGGTTGCCCAGAGAAGTTGTGGATGCCCCCTCCCTGAAAGTGTTCAAGGCCAGGCTGGATGGGGCTCTGAGCAACATGGTGTAGTGGGAATCCCCACGGCAGGGGTGTTGGAACTAGATGATCTTTAAGGTTCTTTTGACCCCAAACCATTTTATAATTCTATAATTCTATGATTCTATGATTCATTGAACAAAGAAACAGTGGTTATAACCATCTGCATGAGCAACTGAAGGAAAATTGTACTGTATTACATCAAGATCACAGAGCTAGGTAGGGGAAAGATGCCTACAATCACCTCTGTCTTTGTAGTCTGTCTTGCTCTTGCCTGCACTGATGGAGCGGAGACATAAGTCTTATAGAAGGCGAGTTGTATGTTCCTTGGAAAGGAAATACAGAGGTTTTCGTGCCAAAAGTGCATTCTACATGTACCGGGAAGATACAACCTTAGGCCTTTTGAGAATTTAAGTCTAACAGAAGGAAGGCATGGTATTATTTCTGTTTACTCTCACTGATCACCGTATTAGACACACTGAGTCAGATGCCCCGTTTGCCTAAATCAGAGGAAGTCAGTGAAGCTGTATTGATTTACACAAGCTTATTTTTTAACCCAGCAGTATTTCAGACTGTATAATTATGATTTAAAATACAGTACAAACTACAGCAGATCCCTCAGAGAAGGTGGAGGCAAAGTAATACAATGAATTAGAGTAAAGTGAAATATTTGTAACCGCATAATAACAGCAGCCAAAAGGAACACTTCATTATTGCAGTTTGGGGTTGTGGTTATTAAGTTTGCTCTTTCTCCTATTTCTTTTATAACTATCAATGATATAACAGTAAGATCCTCTGGGAGAGCCAGGCTTGCAGAGAACACAGGATTTTCCCCATATGTCCAGACTAAAACACTATATATTTCGTTACAAATACCCCAGCTTCAAAATTTAATCTGAGGAAGGTAAAGCTGAGACCTCAGAATTTTCATCCCTTTGTGTCCCTTTCTGTCAACACAAATCCAGAACTATACAAACTCTAAATCCTTTGAAATACCTACATCTGTGTGCAATTAGTCCATTTTGTTTTGATATATTTTCAGCTTCGCTCTCTTATGGGTTCCAACTTCTTAAAACAACACCCAATTGAGAGAAATATTAGTTTTACTGAGAAAACTGGTGAAAATGTACTTGTGAAATTATTTGAGTACCAAAATATGAATCAGGCCAGAAGGAGCTGACTGAGTAATATTAGGATAATTATTTACCAGCTGAAATGCAAAAGTGGTCAGTTTCCCTCAAGCCGTGCTTTCTGCTTGTGAATTTTTAAACATTTGAAGCATAAATATGATCATTAAGCTGTTAAAAATATTTTTCAACTAGAATGTGCCTGGTTCACAGAAGAAACCTGTGGATATTCAGTAAAATATTCAATTGGCTTGGGGTAACATTTATCTGTTACACTGAACCTGTACAAAAACTCATATTGCAAGCAACTGAATAATTTCATGTTGTGAGTGTCTTATTTCATGAAGGATAAATGGGACAGGGCACACTGTAATAAGCAAGAAATTATATCAGGCCAAGGCCTGCAGGTAGCACTAAGAAAGGTGAAGGTTAAGAAGGAATGATCCAATAAAAGAAACTTCAGAGCAAAGCAGTAAAGTGAATGGTGTCAGATTGAGGTACCTGATTATATTTATCCAAGAGCTCTGAAAAAAGACCTCTAATGTGGAACTGTTGAGCTACTAACTATAGCACGCAACCAATAGTTTAAGTCACCAGAATGATTACAGTACCGACGATGACAACAATTCTTAAAATAAACTTTAAGTATGATCCTGAGAACTATAAGCCAGTCTGACAGCTCAGCTAGGTAAACAGATAAGAAACAATAAATAGTGGATAAATATGATGTATCTGGATTCAACATTTTTTGGAGAGAAATAATACCTAACAGGGCATCTTTGAAGGCACCAAAAACATAATGCTATTGATAAACCACTTTCTACGAGAACACCCACAAAACTATTAAAGAAATGCCATTGCCATTGGCTAAGGGCTAAGGTAGATCTAAGATGGGAAAAGACAGTAGGAGTAATTCATTCCACAATAGAGGGGGATCTGAAGAGCTGCCCATGAGGACACTACCTGTGAGTACAGCAAGGTGGTAAATCTGGCTGGGGCAGATAAAACTGAAGCATTTTGCAAAGCATTACAAAACATGTGACAGTGTTGAGGATTTGAATGATAGATGTGAGATGAAATTAATTGCTGATGTACGTAGAGTCATGAACAAGAGAAAAAAACATCTCAGGTTGCATATACAGTGGCAGATTTTTGTTTAATGGCTGCTAATCAGCAAAACAATCTCTGAGATGCTCTGTGAACATATCAGATCAGCAGTGATCATAAAGTTAGAAAGATGAGCAGGATTATTGGGGAAGGAATGGAGAATAAAGCAGAGGAGACCAGTATTTCATTCTAGAATTCTATTCATATCTGTGGGCTGGCCATCCTATGAGTACTGCATGCAGTTATAATCATCAAACTTCAAAAGGAGTCTAATACAAAAGGAACAGTGACAAAAATTATCAGGGGAATAAAGCAGCTTCTTTCCAAAGAGATGTAACACGGAGTACGACTCAGACTGAAAAAGCAACAACTGGGGCAAAGAGGGAGTATGGTGGTATATAAAGCTGTGAAGGGAATGGAAAGGGGTGGCTAGGGTACAGTGATTCATCACAGTCGCATCTGGCCCAGTGATTGTTCACTGAAATTATTGCGCAGTAAAAGAAAGTGGGAACAAAAGGGATGGGAAGAATACCAGGGGGAAGATTACTCAGACTTGCCCTAGGTTTCATGCTCTTTCCCTGATAGGGCTAGGCCATGAGGCTTGATTGATCTTTGATGTGATCCAGGCAGGCAATTCTTACGTGCTTATATTCACTGTTCCTGAACAGTTCAGAAAAGTAACTGGATATGCCAGCAAAGAAGAACAGGTAGGTCTGCATTCAGAAAAGATTGGAAACGAACAGGTTAAATTCTACTGCAGCCTTTCATTTTTAAACGAAGCCCTTTCCCCATCACAGAACTATTTATTCAACAGTACACTTTGCTATATTGCTTTTTTCCTATATTGTGTATCCGAATGTAATTTTTACCCTCAATGCATTTCTAACATAATTTTTCTAATATTATTTTGTATTTGATTAATAATGCTTTACCATCTGTCTTCAGAATTGTGTCAAGATCATTAAAACACTGAAATGGAAAACTACAATTGGATTGTCTTGTTCCTTCTGTGCTGAAAATGAAATATCCCTTACACCACATAATCATTTTGACCAAATAAATTTGCTGCACTTCATATTCCCACAGTACTACTACCGTAATCTTGAATTCTATTAGTTCAGTTAATTTCATACATCCTTCAAACTGTAAATTATAGTCACATTTTGAATTTATATCATACTGCTTTCTGCAAAAGCAGTTTTCTGTCATGCACTAAAACTACTCCTACCACTAAAAATCACTGCTGGTTTATGCATCTTCGGAAGAATGAATGCTTAAAGTGAACGTTTTCAATGACGCGGCAAAAAGGTACGTGTGGATATCACTGTGTGGCTTACAATGCCTCCGACTGAAAACTCAATTGGCAAGACATCCATTCTGAAGGAGTATATAAGAATAGGAACTCATTT
Source organism: Alectura lathami (assembly GCA_013399715.1). Lineage (NCBI taxonomy): Eukaryota > Metazoa > Chordata > Aves > Galliformes > Megapodiidae > Alectura > Alectura lathami. Next base: position 272,506 of record VXAV01004933.1, on the reverse strand, counting down.
GCTGCGTTACACTCAACCATACACCTAGAGCTAGGCTGCAAGATCCCACCAACTTCTTTGAAAATTGGACAATGACTCCCTTCATATTGCAATATGCTTTCAGATACAGCTATAAGCAAATAAAGTAACTCAGAAGTATCCCAGGGAACTGTCATCTTGCAGCATATTTAAACATAAGTTTAGTTTTAATCATGCAAGTAATCACATTTATGTAAAAGACCGTGAATATGTTTAATATTGGATGCATGCTTACATGCTCCGATGGTTTGGAACATCAACAAGATAACAGCTCAGTGGGACTATGCATGAACTTAGGTAAAATGGTTTGGAGTCTAGGCAGTAATTAAATTAATTCCTGGATGAGAACTTAAACTTTACTGTTTTACTTCCAAACCATATCATGCATTCCAGCTATCTCTTTTAGAAGAGTGATGGAATCGCAGCCACCATGACGTTCATAAGTATGTGAGAGGTGCTGCTGTTTTTTTAATCCCTGCAAGGAGCCATACCATCTGACTCATGACTTTGCCTTGAGTATAGTAGCAGAAATCTTAATGCAACTGAAAACTGCAAGTGGAAAATATTTTCCACATCTTGAAATGAGGTAGAATAAAGCAGTCAACATTTCCCGTCTGTGAATACCTCAGCACAACTCCTACTGTAGGACACTATAACCTGGCCATGCAGTTCATTTTGACCGCCATCTCTTAATTAAATGTTAATAACAATGGCC
>VXAV01004933.1:197232-270967 GCA_013399715.1 Alectura lathami | reverse complement strand
GTGGTACCCACTACCACCTCCACTCCTGGGAAAGGAGGAGACACACGTAGAGACACAGACAAGCATTGAGTGCAATGTCTATTAGATTACAAATATATAGGAATTCAGATCCTGAATATATCAAATTCTTTGTCCACTCTAAAGCTTAAAAACATGATTCAGAGATTGAGGTGGTGGGTCTGTTCATTTTGAATCAAACAGCTATGCTTGTCTCCTGTGGGTAGGTAATACCACATTTCTTTCATTAAATCCAGGCATATCTTGTTCTTTTTTTCTTTTAACCCTGAATCTGGGGCCCAGCAGGAGGACAAGTGGTGAAGACACAAGGGCAGGTTTTGGCTTTGCACTCAACACTTGTCTGCATCTCTAGATGTGTCTCCTCCTTCTCCAGGAGTGTCCGCAGCAGTAGACAACCATAGGTACTCAATTCATAATAAACAGGCCCATCACCTCAGTTTCTGAGTCATGTCTTTAAGCCTTGGAGTGGAAGAAGAATTTAATATATTCAGGATCTCAGTTGCTATATATTTGTTATTTAATGTTCTAATTAAGTCCCTCTGGAGCCAGACAGCTGAGCTGGTGGTTCTGCATGGAGACTGAGATGTATTCACCTTGTTTACTTTTGAAATGAAACAAACGCAAAACCAGAAAAAAAAATAATAATAAAAAGTACTACTAATAATAAAAAGTATTACTTCAGTTAAAATCTTCCTCCAAATCCACTGTCTTGAAAAATCCTTAAAAGGAGAAAACTACTGCTGGCAGAGCAATGACATTAACATTTTAAAAGGACATAAATGCAAATCCAGGTTAAGGATTGATATATGTGACTCAGATTGGCTGTTTTTCCACCTTTGCTAATGCAAAGTTCCTCTTTCTAACACCAGCTGCCTAGTGCCAGATTTCTGCCAGATTCTTCTCTATGATCCATTCAGCTTCCTTCTTAGTTGGATTCAGCTCTTGATTTCAGTTGTATACTCCTTTATTTTACATGAAAGTCTTTCTGAGAAAAATAAGTCAGAAACCCCTTAAAAGAAACTTGTAGCTTCTGCTGAAACAACAGCCTTAAATTTGCATCCAGGAAGGTTCATATATTCCAGGTCATCATTAAATCTTGTACTGAGAATCTCTGGAAACTTGAAAAAGCCAAAAACTCAGCAAGGATTTCTTCCCCTCCTGCCGCCCCTTCCCCAGCACCTACTCAGTCTGCACTAGCATTCATTTTCCTCCCCCCTCCCATGACCTAAACATAGTGCCATGGATACACAAACCTCTCCTTGTCAATGCTGTAATAAGCAGTAGCACAGTATTGACAGGGAGAGATGTAGAATTGATTTAGGGCTCAGTTTTGCAGCTGCTCAAATTTGGAATTACCATTGCCTTCAACAGGAATTCTCAAAAGGGAGTGGCAGCAAATTCAGGCCCAAAGAAAGCAGTATTACATCGGCATCTCACCCGTCCAGACAGCCTCTCCCTCCTCCTCATGACCTGGCCTGACCCATCTCGGGGCATCCAAGCAGAAAAACCAAATGGTGGCTGGAAGGTGATTTACTGGGAACAGTTTGTCTGTTGTCTCCCTGTGCCACCAGCATCACCATGATGTGCAAAGGCAGAACTGAAGACTGGCAAGAGGCAGCTGAACAGTCGTAATATAAACTTTCTTTCCAACTTCAGCAATTATGAGGCATTAGAAATGTAGTTAATGTCCTTTTTCTGTCCCTCCCTTCCAGTCACATCTTCTGCTTTCCCCTCTCTGCAGCCATATTTTATAGACCACTTTGGAGCAAGTGTTAAGATCCTTAAATGAAAAAAATTGAAAGGTTATTAGGAGAACTAATTAGCAAAAATGCAATAAGTCCACTAAGAGTTCATACAAAGAGGCCCTCCGAAGAATTTCCTTGGAATATTGTAAACATACAATGCTAATTTCAAGGCTTGGACATGTAGTACTGAATTTTTGCTGTGTTTAGATTCTGTGACGATCACACAGTTGGTACTGGTAACTGATGTGACTTGTAATTCATGCAGATAATTGGCAGGGTTAACGTGCTCCATTTTTGGTTGACACAGCCGAACTAGTTTTTTCCAAATGAGAGTAATGCTCTGTCATTGAACTCAGTTCTGTGCTTCGAACACAGCAAGTTAAGGTCTGTTAAGAACGTTAAGAATGTGCTAAGGCTGGACTTGTTTCAGAAGATATGGTGCCAAATTTCTGCTCAGAGATTTGCTCACCATCTTCCACAAAATTCAGAAGTTCCAGACTTTTGTAATAATCTGTGTTCTTCCCTGTGCTGAAAGCATAGCTTAACTACCAGCAAGCATACACTCTCCAGGGTACATCAAGACTTCCTCAAATTTTTCAGTCTTCTTTATTTTCTTCTCTTTGATATATCCCTGAAGTGTACTAAAAGAAGTTAAAGAGCACTGTTCAAAAGCAGAAAGTCTTCTGTAAAACCCAACAATGCTGTATACAATAGACCACTTAATGAAGAGATTATGATAATTCCAAACTGTTATTAATAATTCCTGCCAGTATGACTGCTCTTAAAACAACTCATTAGCACCACCTTATGATAGGGTAGCTTATATTTAGCCAGAATGAGTCACTGAACCAGGTTACTCAGCTGTGTAACATAAAGTTTCAAGTGCCAGCAGAAGAAAAAAGTCTTCCAGAGAAAAAATCCTGGGCTTTCAGAGCTAGACAGACATAATAAATTATGTTAAATAAATGTTTAGGAGAGGCAGTAGATGTAATCTCATTTTCTAACTGTTTATGTTTTTTGCTAGCTGATTTAGAGTATTTTTATTGGCAAATATTTTTGTGATCAAATTTCAACCTATCATATGTTGATAAACTGTAACTGTCTGTAACTCTGTGGCCAGTTATTGGTCATAGCAAACATGAGTTCATGAGGGGAATGTCCTGCTTAACTGACTAAATTTCCTTTCACAACAAGATTGCCCACCTAGCTGACCAAGGGAAGCCAGTTGATGTAATCTTTCTGGCTTTTAGCAAGCCTTTCAATACTGTCTCTCACAGTATCCTACTGGACAAAATATGCAGCATACAACTAGAGAAGTACATAACAGAATGGGTGAACAATTGGCTGATGGGTTGGGGTTAAAGGCTTATAGTAAATGGGGTTACATCAGTCTGGTAGCTAGTCACATTTGGGGTTCTGTAGGGCTCCATTTTAGAGCCAGTTCTCTTTAATGTTTTCAACAATGACTTGAATACGGGACTTGGAGGTACATTAAGTAGGTTTGCAGATGATACTAAATAAGGAGGAGCTCTTGACTCCCTCAACACTAAGGAGGCCTTACAGAGAGATCTTGAAAAATTAGACAGCTAGGTCATCGCCAATCATATGAAATATAACTGTCCCTGAAGAATGGCCATGAGCAAGTCAAAAGCTTACGGGTTAGGGTAAGAGGCAGTGGCAATGGTTGGTGTCTACCACAGGCCACATGATCAAGAAGAATCTGTTGATGAAACCTTCTTTCTCCAGCTACAGGAGGCATCCAGATCACAGGCTCTTGTCCTGCTGGGAGACTTCAGCCACCCTGACATCTGCTGGAAAAGTAACATGGCAGGCTGTATGGAATACAGGGGGCTCCTGGAATGCATCGAGGATAATTTCTTGACCCAAGTAACAAACAGCCCCACCAGGGGGGATGCAATACTAGACTTGTTGCTCACCAATGCAAGTGAAATGATTGGTGACATCAGGATTGGGTGCTGCCTGGGTTCAGCAATCATGGATAGAGCTCACACTCCTGAGAGATATGGGCACATAAGGAGTAAAATTAGAGCACTAAATTTTAAGAAAGCCAACTTCCAGTGACTTAATTTAAAAAAAATAAACCCTGGGAAACTGCCCTCAAGGGCAAGGGAGAAGACCAGAGCTGGCAGATCTTTAAGGAAGCTTTCTTTAGGACACAAGATCTCTCCATCCCCAGGTGTAGGAAGGCAGGAAAGAAAGGCAGGAGGCCAGCATGGCTGAACCAGAACCTGCTGATCAATCCTGAGAGTAAGAAGAAAATGCACAAGCAGTGAAGGCAGGGACAGGTATCCTGGAAGCAGTACAGGGTTGATGCCAGGTTCTGTAGAGACAAGATCAGGAAAGTCAAGGTCCAGCTGGAACTGGACTTGGCAAGGGAGTAAGGAAGAATAAGATAGTTTTCTACACGTACATCAACCAGAAAAAGAGGGTCCAAGAAGTTGTACTCCCATTAGTGAGCAATACAGGCAGACTGGTGACAACAGACAAGGAGAAAGCTGAGGTACTCAACAACATTTTTGCCTCAATCTTCACCAACAACTGCTCTTCATGCACCCCTTGAGCAGATGGGTCAGAAGGTGGGGACTGGGGATGCAAAGTCCCTCCCACCGTAAGTGAAGATCGGGTTCGTGACCACCTGAAGAACCTGAACATCCATAAGCCTATGGGTCCTGACAAGATGCATCCCAAAGTCCTGAGGGAATTGGCTGGTGTAGTCGCCAAGACACTCTCAATGATATTTGAAAAGTCACAGCAGTCAGGTGAAGTCCCTGGTGACTGGAAGAAGAGCAATGTCACACCCGTTTTTAAGAAGAGTAGAAAGGATGACCCAGGAAACTACTGACCTGTCAGCCTCACCTCTGTGCCGGGGAAGATCATGGAACAGATCCTCCTGGAAGCTATGCTAAGGCACATGGAAAACAGGGAGGTGACGTGAGACAAACAGCATGACTGCACCAAGGGCAAGTCCTGCCTTACCAACCTACCGGCCTTCAACAATGGCATAACTGCATCGGTGGACAAGGGAAGACACAATGATGTCATCTATCTGGACTTCAGTAAGGCCTTTGTCACTGTCCCCGATAACAACCTTTTCTCCAAACTGGAGAGATACGGATTTGATGGGTGGACCATAAGATGGGTCAAGGACTGGTTTCAAGATGGCATCCAGAGAGTGGTGGTCAATGGCTCTATGTCTGGATGGAGATCAGTTATGAGTGATGTCCCTCAGGGGTCCGTACTAGGGCAGATGTTCTTTAATATCTTCATCAATGACATTAACAGTGGGCTCGAATGCACCCTCAGCAAGTCTGCAGATGACACCAGGCTGTGTGGTGTGGTCAACACAACTGAGGGACGGGATGCCATCCAGAGAGTCCTAGACAGGCTGGAGCAGTGGGCCCAGGCAAACCCCATGAACTTCAACAAAGCGAAATGCAAGGTCCTGTACCTGGGTTGCAGCAATCCCATACTGTCTATACAAGCTGGGGGATGAGAAGATTGAGCAGACCCCTGCCAAAAGGGGCTTGGAAGTAATGGTGGGTGGCAAGCTGAATATGAGCCAGCAGTGTGCCCTTGCAGGCCAGACAGCCAACCGCATCCTGGGCTGCATCAAAAGAAGCGTGGGCAGAAGGGCAAGGGAGGTGATCCTGCCCCTCTGCTCTGCGCTGGTGAGACCCCACCTGGAATACTGCATCCAGATGTGGAGTCCTCAATACAGAAAAGACATGGACCTGTTGGAGCATGTCCAGAGGAGGGCAACACAAATGATCTGAGAGGTGGAACGCCTTCCATGAGGACAGACTGAGAGAATGGGGCTGTTCAGTCTGGAGAAGAGAAGACTCCGGGGAGACATGATAAGCGGCATTTCAATATCTAAAGGGGGGCTGTAAGAAAGAAGAGGACAGGCTCTTTCACGGGGTCTGTTGTGATGGGACAAGGGGAAATGGTTTCAAACTTAGAGGGAAGATTTAGATTAGATATAGGGAAAAAGTTCATTACAATAAGGGTGGTGAAGCACAGGCACAGGTTGCCCAGAGAAGTGGTGGATGCACCGTCCCTGGAGACCTTCAAGGTCAGGCTGGACAGGGCTCTGAGCAACCTGATCCAGCTGTAGCTGTCCCTGTTCACTGCAGGGGAGTTGGACTAGATGACTTTTTAAGGTCCCTTCCGACTTAAGCAATTCTGTAATTCTATGATTCTATGATTCTATGATAACAAGAGCTAGTGCTAGATTCTGTACCTGAGACAGGGTTATCGTGGATATGCATATCAAATGGAGGACAAGAGGCTGGAGAGCAGTCCTACTTAAACAGATCTGGGGATTCTGGCTGACAGCAAGTTGAACATGAGCCAGCAATGTGCCCTGGAAGCCAGAAGGGCCAACCATACTGTCAAGCCCGGCACTGCCAGCCAGGCAAGGGAAGGGATTGTCCAGAATGCCCAGCTCTGCTCTGCCTGGTGCGGCCTCACCTTGAGCACTGGGTGCAGGTTTGGGTGCCACAATCTAAGAGGGACATAAAGCTGTTAACTAGAGAAAGCCCAAATGTGGGCTACGAAGATGGTGAAGGATCTGGAGGGCAAGACCTTGAGGAGCAGCTGAGGTCCCTTGGTTTGCTCAGCCCAGAGCAGCACAGAGGCTGAGGGGAGGTCCCATGGTGGCTTATAGCTTCCTCACAGGGGAGTGGAGGGGCAGGCGCTGATCTCTGCTCTCTGAGGACAACCACAGGACCCGAGGTAACGGCATGGAGCTGCGACAGGGGAGGGTCAAGCTGTGTGTTAGGAAAAGGTTCTGCACCATAGTGGGGTGGCCATGGAACAGACTCCCTAGGGCCATGGGCATGGCCACAAGATGCCAGAGTCCAGGAGCATTTGGACACTGCTCTCAGATACAGGGTTTGGTTTTTTGGGTGGTCCTGTGTAGAGCCAGGAGTTGGACTTGATGACCCTTGCGGGTCTCTTCCAACTTGGGATATCCTATGATAATTTTTTTTTCATCAGCCTTAACTGTTCTATTAGCAACTCAGAATCTGTAGAGCTTCACAGATTTATGTCTTTATGTTGAGGGTTGAGCAGATTGTTTTGTTTGAGCTTCCTGACAGATGGCCTAAAATCTCTTTTTTAATAAATAAACTACTTTCATTTCCATCCAGAACTAATTTATTTTGCTCAGGAACTAAATTTGATTTTCTGATTAGCTGATGCTTGCTCATAGGCTTAACTTCATTTCACATTCATACCCATATTTTAATGTGTTCTTCAAAAGCACAAATATTTATATCAAAGAATGGTCAAAGCGGAAATTTCTTTAGATGCTCTTCAACCAACCACAAGCAAAGTTCTTAATGTATAAAAATTTCAACTCCTTCTGCACTCAGCTGGAGCCATTCCATGGACTTCAGGGGGAATTAAACTGGATTATCTGAATCTAGTTTCAATCACCACTGTAAAACCCCAGGAGATCATGCATGTTTTTCTTTGTTGGTTTTTTTTTTTTCATGTTTGTTTGTTTGTTTGTTTTCTTTTTTTTTTTTTTTCTCTAAGCTTTTCTAAGTTTTCTACATTTTCCTATCCCATGCATATTCCTATCCCTTCATTGCCAGTGGGCATAGGGCAGCAGCTCACCTGCAGGGAGCTGTTGCTCCCTTGCATTGGATACTTCCATATCCAGAAATTAGAATCCAAATGCACCCAGTTTCAGCCACTAACAGAATTGACTCCTTCTTCCCATTCATAAAGGACTCAGAGTGAGGGTCTCCAGGAGAGCTCTGAACCATCACCTTCCTGGGGGCCAGCACCACTGCTGTCACAGCACCCTCCCAGTTCCTTCTTTCTGCAGTGCCTCCAGGCTTCCCATAGCTGCTCTCCTGCCTGCTGATTCACCACAGTCCTGGAAAATTATACCAAAAAATTTTTACCTGCTACATGCTATTTCTCCTTACTGCTGTCACAGATACATGCAGCTGAAGTGTGGTTCTTTAGATGATACCATGCATGCCCCCAGGCACAAAGCTCTAGTTATGCACCTATGACACAGAGGCAGTAACCAGCATTTTACTGTAAGTGCACGTCCCTTTCCTTGTGCGGGTGACAGCAAAGAAGCTGGCTTGAAACCAGATTTTACTTGCAAGAATGCTTTTATTTTGGAGATTTCTCACCTGAAATTGTGATCAGTTCTGACTGTCACGCTATGCAATACACCAGGAATTTCATCCCTTCTAGGTGAATGATGCATATCAACATGTTTTTAACATCCATCATCTGCTTACCATTAAATATTAAGAAAGGTGTAAAACTGGAAGAAATGAGCAAACACAACATGACACTATACTTCTGGGACTTAACTTGTCTGCTTAATTGGGCAAAGGATGCAAATGGCATTGTTTTACTGTCACAACTTAATTATTTACACTTATTTAGACAGGCTAACTGTAATTAAATTATGTCTGTTTTGAAATAAATCTTTTTTTTCCTTAGCAGACTTTAATTTAATTTAATGTTATGTTTTGATTTAAAACTGCTTTAATATAATAGAAAACAAGTTGAGATGACAAATAAAGTGCTAATGTGCAGATATGATTCATTTGCACATAAATCAGTTAATCTATTTTAATGGAACTCCTTTAAATAATGCCACTTTTTAATCAGCTGTACTTCTGCTCTTTTATGCTCTTGTTGTTAAGGAACCAGCATTTTCCCTATGACGCACCAATGCTAGCAGGAAGCACATCTTAAGTGTATTTTGTGACTCATTTCAATTTGCTCTTTAGTGCATTCGCAGTTTGCTCATTAACATCAGCATCGGTGGCTAATGGATACTCAGTAGGAAGTCATTTTTTCATGAATCTTTCATGGAACAACAGAAGCAAAGGCAAGGAAGGATTTCACCGGTGACAAAGCAGCTCACGGTGGGCAGCACTGCAGTGGTGTGCATGGCGGCTGCCACAACCCGTGTCAAACAGCCCCACTCCTCACCCTTCACATGTACGCAGCTCATGTGCACCTGCAGCAGAGACATGGAATGATCTCTAGGCTACAATAAAATGATGTCTTTATGCAGTGACCCTTGTTATTGCTCCATAACTGAAGTTTCAGAATGCAGTGGTTGCTATAAACCTGAACATAGAGCAGACTTGGCTGAGTAATCTTGCTGTACTTTGCTTGGCTCATTTTTTCTTAAATTTCCCCTCCTTTCCCCCTTCTCTCTAAGGAAGGTGCAAGAACAGATACTACTTATTGTGGTACTCATTCAGCATAGACACTGCTAAACATTTTTCACCAGGTCTTCCTTATCTGTCATAGACAGACCAGAAAAAAAAAGTAATTCCCTTCCTCTTTACACCAAAATATACAATCTGAAACTGCAGCTCATTCTTTGCTGAAAATTCACATTATGTAGATTAGCGAAGCTGTTTTTAGTTTTTAATATGACTTATTTTGTCATAGCAGCAACAACAAAGTTGGTATGCTCTTTTAGGTGTGGAGTGACTTTATCATGCTCTCATAAGGTTTGCCTAGCCTCAAGTGGCTTCAGCTTTCCACAACACCACCACTTTGAGGAAAAAGGAGTGCATTATATTAGGTAGCAGGAGTAAAAAACATTGAAGTCCAAAGGTAGAGGATGGACTAAGTGCACAAATGGTACATACATGTGAACTCATGTGCTGAATATCCCACAGCCTGATAAACATATATAATACCGGTTCCAAACCACTTGCATAGTCAGTTAAAAACAAAAAGCAGACGCCAAAGTAAATGGGATTAAATGTTCATGTGCCACTGATAAAGTCAAAATAGTCTGTATCCTGTTTGATTCATTCCTTACAAACACACACACACAAAAGAATACTTTTGGCCATATGTATAGTGTAAATAACCTCACACAGAGGTGGAAACACAGAAAGAATAGGAACACAAGATCAAAAAATATTTAGACAATGTAGCATCATGACCTGGTAAAATTTACCCTGAAATAATTGAAACTTAAAGAACAAAATGAAGTAATTATTAATGTGTTAGGTATTATAGTGAAGTCACAAATGGCATCCCAAAAAGTGGAGGGGAATGAGTGCAATATCTCAGGAGAATGGAGGGTAATAAGTGCAGCCAGTTCAGTTCAGTAAGGGGCTCAGCAGATGCTCTTTGAAAGCCTAAAGAGAGTGACAAGGCAAAGAAATGGCCAACATGGATTTATCAAGAACAAACTGAACCAAAATGATCCTTGCTTGACAGGATAATCAGCCAGGATGCCAGTTAGGATAAGCTGTATCTCAACTGCAATATAGTGCGGACATCAAGCCACGTGATATATGTTTCTTGGGTAATATGGGCTAAATAAAATCACTATGAAGCTTGTTGTAAGTGAAGCTCAAAGAGCATCTGTCAGTGATGTGTTGTGAAATTGATCAAGCTGTTTCCTAGAGGAGTCTATTATAAATCCACTACTAAGCAATCTTTTCAGCTGGATGCTGGAACAGAAGTTGTTTATACAATTAAACATATAAAAAGTGCAGATCAAAGTAGCCCCGGAGGGCCTGCATGTACTTTTGTGAACAAGACTGGAATTCAAAGTGTTCCTCACCATCTAGACAAAGCATATGTCTTCTGTGAGATGGACAATAAAAGTCAGCAAAAGAAACCTAAGGGTAAAGGTTGACCACCTGTGTAGAAAGCAGAGAGTAGAGGCTACAAGGGAGATTTAGGTTAGATGTTACTGAAGGGGGTCAGGGGAAGAAGAAAATATTTTCCTGCAGTGACTGAAAGCAACTGGAACTAGATTATCATCAGAGGCTGAAAAAATCCCTTGATTTCATTGACTTAAAGGAAATACAAGACAAATATTTACTTGGGGTTGATCTAAGTGAATCTGATCCTACTTCAGTCTAGCAAGGCAGGCTCTACCTCCAGCACTGCTATATTGTCAGCCTCAGGCTGCCTGGGTCAGGTATTCCTTGTTTAGCTGGAACACTTCACTGCTCACTTCCATCCCTTGCCTTATACAGACTCGTCTGCCCTGTGGGACAATTTTCCGTAAGTGGCCGGCTATTTGAAACTGAGAAGAATATTCACATATTCTTCCCTTACCAAACCTGAACACACAAAAAATCTTCAGTGAATAAACATAGCTTTTGCACAACATCAGCCACATTTTTCCCCCTTTTCACTTCAGTATCACAGGTTATGTTACAACACATTTTCCACAGCTTGTTTCCCTCTCAGCTTGCTTTGCAATGTTTGGCTTTGTACATGTGTGACCTGGCAGCACGTGTCTAAATCAGAAGCAGGGGATCAATCTGCAAGGCTACAGAATAAGTCCATCTGGAACCAGTGTTTTCTCCTACATTAGGGGGAAGTAGATGGGGAAAAAAAGAGAGAAAGATATCTCCATCACTGTGACCCTGAGTGTTAAAAGAGGCCTGTTAAAGATCCAGGTGCTGTGGAGAAACAGCTAAAGATGTTGAGCTGCTGTTCTCACTTCCCCTGTCACTAGTACTCCCATTGCCCCTGCGTCTCTCTCTAATCTGCATTGGCTTACAGAAAGCAAACAGGCAAAAGGTAAACCATTGTTGAAACAAGCAATGCTAAATAGAGATTTTTCAATGGAGAGCATTCTGGTTTCAGTGGCTGCCACTCTGGTTTATATATGTAGTGCTATAGACTTTCCAGCAGCTCTCTGGGTTGGTTTCTGTGTCACATGTGGGCATGACAAAATAGGTGCCCGCCAGTAAGTTCTTGCACCTGGACTGAAGCCACCATGGTATCACAGCAAAATTTTTGAAGGATATGCACTAAATTTGTATGTGGACCAGTCAGACCCAGCTACATGAATGTTCTGGTTTTTGTGGTTTCAGCTCATTCCTTTTTCAATGTATTTATGTGAAGAAACAAAATTTGATTTTATAATATGGATTTTTATTAAGGACATATATTTACTTATTTAAAGGAACACAGAACACTCTGATTTGGCTGATTTTGTTTATTTTCTACTTAGAGTGAAAATATCTCCAGAAATGGAGGGTAAATTTTTTGAGTATGAATTTCAGCACAACTTGCATACAACATTTTAGAATTTTCAGTAAACAAGGGAAAATATAATGGGAAGCCTTGTATCTCAACAGGCTGGAGAACTGGGCAGAGAGGAATCTCATGTCATTCAGCAAAGGGTTATGAAAAGTCCTATACCTGGAGCATAAAAAAAAAAGCAATGCACCAGCACACGCTGGCTGGAAAGCAGATCTGCAGAGAAGGACTTAGGAAATTTCATGTGACCACAAGAAAACTCTTTACTCAGCAATACACAGTGTCAAATCCCATATGTCCTAAGGACCTCCAAAAGCCCAGCTCTTCCCTTGTTTTGGTGAAAAGCAACTAATCCCTGGCATGACTCAGTGATGTATTTGGCCCCAGCCATACAGCCAAACTATGTTTTTCTTCCAGGTGACTACTAACTGCATGCTCATCTCTCCCAGGATGCATTTTCTGATCAGCGCTCTGATTAGATTTCAGATATAAGTGAAGATGGGTGGTCTGGAAAGGAACTCCTCTCTCAATAGAGGGCACAGTCCACAGCAAGAGCAGCATTCTGTAGCTATTGAAAAACAGAAAAAAAAAAAAAAAATTGCTTGGAAAGGGAACAAATTATTCATTTGCTCAGTCTGTTCCTTTCTCAGCCTCTACAGGAATTGTTACACTCTCACCCTAATAGCTACAGCAGATCTATATATAATCATCGCCAGCTACTCGGTTCTCTTTCTCGTGTGACTTCAACGTATCTGTTGTGCCATGTGTTGTTTCAAAACCATAATCATCCTTATCTTGTTCTAGTAGATGATGTTTATTACAGAAGAATGACGCTGGGAAAATTACAGTTAATTTTATGAGAAAAGTGCTTCAGAATGTTGTGCTGGACCCTCTTCACACTACTAGAGTCCCATTTATCTCATTCTGGCAACTCTATACACACCTGAGGGACCTTGTACATGAACAGTAGAAAATGCTGAATCGTGATAGTATGATGCAGTGATAGTTGTTAAAATCGTGAGCTTCTAGGTTTACTTTTCAAAAGGCTAATCTTAAATTAATTTTAAATGATTATTTTAGATGATAATTGATTAAGAAATAAATGAATTTGACATTTACTCATCAATTTTTATTTTTATCTTTTGCTAGTAATGACAGTGTAATGAAGTGCTCAATACCTGTAGATATTAACTTGTTAACACCTCCTTCTGAATCTGCTGTGGTGAAATGTCACTTCTGGAAGTACTGCCTACCTGGCATTCAGAGTAAAATTGTCTACAACAGGTGCAGGAAAAAAAAAAAAAAAGTTTTTATTTTTCCCTCTGGGCTCGCACATCTCTTTCATCATTCATTTCCTTATTAATTAATTACACTATATCGTGTTCTTGTGGCTTTGAATCAGGTTAGCATGGACAAGTGCTGTTTAAACATTCCCTGCCCACACATGACTGTCAATAAGTGACAATCATTATCAACTGTATCCCTCTGCTTTTGCAGCACAGAGCAAACTCAAGAGTATAAGTTGTCGGTCACATCTATGTGTATTACAAAGTTTGGTGATTTTTTTTTTTTTTTAATGAAGTAGGGATTAACAGAGATTAGAGTACCCTGTGAAGAATGGTCCATTTTTCAGTTTGTCACTCAGGGACTGTCATTAAACTCCTTCCTCTGCCATGTTCTTTTCACAAGACCTTGGAAATGTCACACTGGCCTGAACCATCAGAAGTAGTTTGATGCTTAGCACCCACACAGCTAATCCTCTTCAGTGCCCTTTGCGACCATGGACAAATAGGCATTTCTAGAACACAAGCAATCTCATCCTAAAGAAGACGTCTAGAATGGACTGCAGTGTTTTAAGACCAATGGGCAGCTAAGCTCCACCATGCTGCTCTCTCCTTCTTCTCAAAAGGATAGAGAGAGAGAACATGATGAATAAAGCTCAAGGTTTGAGATAGGGACAGGGAGATTGCTCACCAATTACCATCACAGGAAAATAGACTCAGCCTTGGGAAATTAATGTAGCTTATTGCCAATTGATAACAGATCAGAACAGTGAGAACTAAAAGCAAACCAATGACACCTTCCCCCCATCCACTCATCCTCTACTTCTTCCTCCAAACAGTGCAGGGGAACAGGGAATGAGGGCTGTGGTCAGTCAGTAACTCTTCGTCTCTGCTTCTTCTCCATGGCCACTCTCTGCTCTGGCCCTACATGGGATTCCTCCCACGGGTGCCATTCTTCTTGATCTGATCCCATGTGGGCTTCCCACAGGCTGCACCTCTCCATGCCCTGCTCCAACATGGCTCCATACCATGGGACCCACCCTTCAAGGAGCTGCTTCAGCATGGGGCCCCACGGGCAGCAGCTCCCCCAGGCCTCCTGCTCCACTGCAGGCTCCTCTCCATGGCTGCAGGTCTGGCCCAGGGCCTGCTCCTGTGGGGGCTCCCCATGGGCTGGAACTGTCTCTGATCGGACATGGGGCAGCTACTGGACTGTAATCAAAGGGGCTTCTCCTGCTACTTCCCCACCTGTCTGCTACAAAAACCTTGCCACAGAAGCCCAGTACATGGATTACAAATCACACCCTCAAAATGCCTACTTAATTCTACTGTCTACTAAGGTATCCCCCAGTGGTCTACTCCAGAGATGACAGCTTGCAAGAATTGTGTACATTGACCCATTTTCATGGGTATTTTTCTGACTCAACAGGTCAGCATGGCTGCCTTCCTGGATCTGGCTGCTGGCTGCCAGCCTGATCATGGGCAGAGCTGGCCTGAGAGCCAGCACAGTGGAAATGCTCTCCAACAGGCTCAAACCAAGCAATCTATAACCTCCACTAACAAGTGGAGCAATGCATCATTTTGTTGCCTGTTCTCTTTGCGATTGAACTCCTCGTTCACAAAACTCCCATTAATTTCACCTGCATCTTTTCTTCAGGACGAATTTCAATGTCAGCTTTCTCTGCCATTTAAGAGCCTTAATCCCAAACTTTATCAAGTACACAGAAAAGACTCCCACTGACATAAACAAGCTTTAGACCAGTCCCTCTTTTGTACATTTGTTATCTGAAATGGAAAGAAGGAAAATATTTCAGAGAAGAATACTTTAGTATCTTGAAATACGTGAGAGAGTGTAAAAGACCACAAGGATTCATCCTGAAGAAATCTTGATACAACTACAGAACAGCCTAAAGATGTAAGAAAAATACTAAGAAAAAGAAGTGAAAAGAGCACTGAAGTAGGAAGACAATGAGACTTTTGGCACAGATTTGAAGCTTATTTGTGCTTCATTCTTTCTGAAATCTAAGTGATATAAGAATTCCCTCTCACACTTTCTATAACCATTACTCTAAAATTCTGGAGAGGTTTTGGCAGGTAAAAGAACTCTTTTCAAGATCTATGTGAGCTACACTTTCACTTTGACAATGGTCTGTTGTCTTATCCCGGGATGTGTTAGAATAGGTCTGTTAAAGGTAGATGTGTTTAAGTTCTCATGCCCTCATTTTCTCAACTTAGCACTGATTGGGAGCTCTGTGTTTTCAAATGTGAATTTTATGTTTCAAGACCAGACCTAGCTTTCTGGGATGCATAAAATTAGGTATGTGATTCTTCTATTTTGTGTCTTGCAAAGTAACAGAAAGATTACCCTCAGTTAAAGTTTATCTTTGCACCAAAAAACTGAAAAGGAAGTACATTGTGAATGGTGTTCTTCAGCGATCTGCAAGCCTGATAAGGTCAGCTGAGATGTCCCATTCAATGAAGCAGAGGCAGACACTGAAATTCAGTGACTGAAACCTCATTGGTATGTCAGCAGCACAACCTCCCTCTTCCAGCACCTGCAGAACAGTACAGCCCCAGATGAAACAAGGACAGCCCTTTAAAAGTAAGGGAATCCACTGCCAGTCTGCTACACAAATGGATTAAATTATTGAGGTTTACTGTTCAACTTCAATATTTATTATGTTGGCTGAAGAGGTGGACAAGCTTATGGAAATGATAAACAAAAAGTGAGGTAGACTTGTCTTCTGTGGAATTTTTTCCACCTTAGTCAAATAGAGCTCCCTGACACTCTTGGCATCTGTCAGAAAATTACAAGCCAGGGTAAATTGGGACAGTGTTTTAGCACTTCATTGTGAGGCATCATTTAAGAGGTATGACAGCTTTGCAGATTTCCAGTGATACCTGGAAAATGGGGAAAGGTTATACTTAGGCTCAATAAACAGGATTTTGGTTCGCCATTTCTTCTTGAAACCAAAACAGAAAAAAAAAAAAAAAAAGATTTTGCACAGCACTCCAGTATAGGTTGTCTAACTTCTACAGATGCCACTTAGGTGATTCAATCCACAGTGTATGCAGTGGAGGGGGACAAGTAAAGAAAAAGAAATTATTTATCATTGTGTGAGACCCAAATCACTGAATAAAAACACAAAATGTAGAAAAAAAATCAAGTGCTCATATGCAGAGGACACATGAGACCTTGGCCTTGTGTAACAATGGTGCTCATTCTCGCTCACACAAGCTCACAAGCTGCCATTTGAGAGGCAGACATTAGTAATAGCCAATCTATCAAAGCACACATAATGAAGAAACAGGAAAGCAAAACAGAAGCCCTTCCTTCCTCTCATGACAGGACCTTGGGTGCTACTGGAAGGTGGTGGAGTTGTTGTCTTGCTCAACCAGCAACAGTGCTGATATCTTTACCAAACCAATGTTAGGCTCGATGCCCTAGTGTTTGCTTTCTACTTGCTGCTCTCCATTAACGCTCAAATTTAACAGGTGCTGTGCCTTAATGTAGATAGTTTGCCAAGCCAAGGTTCCTTCCTCCTTCATCTCCCTTCTTAAGATCTGTTCCCCTCATTAAGACTATGAGAAATGACTCTATTTCCACATATGCAAGCACCATGAAAGGATAAAACTTATTACTAGAATCTTTGTAAGTTTTAAAAACACAGTATACAGAAAGAATTTTTAAAAATAAAGATAAAAAAATCATTTAAAACTGTAAATTCTCATCTGCTCACTGAGCAAGAAAGTGCATTTCTAAAGTAGATGAGGTCTCCATACAGGTTTTCAAACCTCTGTAGACCCATGTAACCACTTGGATACTGCATGAGTGTGTCAAGACATACTACCTATCCTTCTGCAGTCTTCTCTTTAACCCAAATCTTACCATGCATCTGTTTAACAGATGACAAAATCTGAATTGTTTTCATCACTAGTTACAAGAGTAATCCATCAACAATCACACATCTGCCTCTGTGATCCTATTCTTATTCAAGTCCACAGGCTTCTTCCAGCATCCTTTCTTTCAGTAGGTCATGGATTCAGACTGCAAAGCGGGACTACACCAATTAGAAATATGCATGTTTTGATTTGTTTATGAAGCAACTAAGAACATTGTGTATCCATAACTCTTATGTGCTAAATTTGTTATTTATAGAGCATAAGAACTGTACTGAACCAATGGGCTCCTAAGACTCAGCAAGCTTGAGTATGGATTTTTGAAACGGAATACCAAAAGTTATTATATTGGCCTTGTTTTCAAAACTGTTGACACTTCACAGCACCTATTGACTATATCAGTATTTTCAGGGCAGAACAATTCTCAAACTAAACTGAGAGAGTTAACATCCAATGACATCTTATTTCCTGTGCAGTTGGCATTAAGAATATAAATGAGGCACCTTGTAAGTGAAAACAAGTGTCTATCTGCTCAATTCCTCAATGACCAACTTGCAAGATTTTTTTAAATAATGAGTAGGTCAAACATTGATGTTCTTCTGATTATGATTGTCCTCTCACAAAGCTGAAATCTCAATGAGACAAGTGAGTTTATATTCTCCATTCAGGGTATTACCACACTTGTCATTCCCTAGTGAATCATAGTGCCCAATTAACTATGACTGAGAACAGTTTACAGACTCTGCTTTACAACTAATTCATTGTATTTAGGAATTTTTGATTGCTCATCTTTTTCACTGGGAACTGNCCAACCTGTATTCTAAACAACATAATACAATAGATTTAAAGGACTTCTTGTTACGTAAAAATAAGTGTCAATATTATTTATAGGACAGTGTGTAAAGCTCTTGTTTATTATTAGTAGTTACCCTTCGAGGTTTTGTTTTGTTTCTGTTTTATTGTTTGTTTGTTTGTTTTAATTTTAAACTAAATTTCCTGTATTACATTTGTTATGTTGATGAGAAAAATGGTAATGCTTTAACATGCCGATGGCACACTTTAAACATATCTGGGAATTTAAGGCTGCAAGTAGGATTAGACACTGGAAGAAATAAGCAATGGAACCTAGAAACCTTAATCTCCAAGAGTCTGTCTATATCACTGCAATGCAAAGCTGTTTTAAACATCCCAACCATATTTCCTTGTGTGCTGGTTAGGCATTAGAGTTATCAAGCATGATGGGCTGTACGCTTGCAGGCAACTATTCTGTATCTTCCTTGTAGCTTCTCCAGTACTAGCTTGAAATTCTGCATGATCAAAGCAAGCATGCCCTAAAATACGTATCTGTGCGTAGCTCAGATCCATGGCTTGATGTCATTACTCTCCAATAACATTTTCAACATCAATCTGCAGCCCCATAGGCCTCATGGGGAAATGCTTAAATAAGACAACAATGAAGAACACACCACGACACAACTAAGACAGGAAGGCTCAGGTTTGTAAGACAAGATTAAGAAAAATGTGTTTAGGAATCTCCCTTCCTGCATTTTATCTATTAAAAAAATTTGGGCAGATCACCATTTTTCTTCCATGTGTCTCCTGTTTAACAAACAGAGATCGCTGAAAGATACCTTTCAGATAACACTAAAAGAAAGTTTTCTTGAATATCTATTTTTCTGACTATTGCCAATTTCTTTTCCTTTTGTTCTCAGTTTAACATTTTGATGAGCACTGAACTTTTAAGGGTGACTGCAGTGTCCTGAAACATCTGGGGAAATACATTGGTAAGTATACTACCGAATGATTTGTTCATGCTGAGTTCAGGAAAGCAGAGTAATAACATTCACCCGAGCGTGTACAAAACACAGTTTTACTCAAACCTACAGAACTGGAGATTATCAAAATTTTTGGCACCAGTATTTGTTTTGTTGTGGATAACTAGAAGGTCCACTCTGCTTCAAGAATATTCGTACTCACATTTTATTCTTAATTCATTTCCTCCTTCACTCACTTTTTTGTGCTAACACATTGCAGCTTAGTGAAAAATTGATTGACATATTAGGAACCATGGTAGCCAAAAGTAAAAAAAACATCTCCTGTCATTTTCCAATCCCTTTGCAAAAGCAAACAAATTTGAAAAAGTCATCTAAACTCTCTATGGTGTATGTGTTAGTCAATAATTGTGATAACGATCCTGACAGTATCAAAGAGAACCTGGGATCTACACTTAATAAGAACAACTCCCAGAACAGTGTGCAACACACCTGTCTGCCAATTTAGACAACCCCACCAGAGCCTGAAGCTCTAGGCTCCCTTTACAGCTGTGTGCCTGCTTTAGGATGGCCTATACTAGGCCTACATCCCTTTATTAAACGATCAAACTGACTCCCTTACAGTAAAGAGATACAGAGCTTTCCATAGACTGGGAGAAGACTTTGACAACTGGAAGAGATAAAGCCTCATAATTTACAGGAAAACTAAATGGAGTCGCATAAAAGGTGAATAAAAAATTATGCTCGTATGTTAGCTGAACATTTCGGTCTCTGTCCTTTATGGTTTTCCTTCACAGAATATTCACAAATTCTTTTAATTCATGTTTATCACTTCTTCTCTGAACATTTCTTCCTGCTTTCTGTAATACAAAATACGACAGATTTAGGCAGTATTAAAGAAAATAATAGTGTTCTTTTTTTAGTATATCACATGACTAATTTTTACTTCTAAAATCATGTAAAAGTTAGTTTTTCTAGTGGAGGTGGTCAAACACTGACTAACTCCTGTAATCAAGATATGTTTTTCTTTCTTTTGCTGTTATAATGTTTCCTCCAAATGCAATTAAAAATGGATATAAGCTTGTAACCCAATATGACCTAGTAGACTACTTCCTCAGACAGAGCTGCACACAGTTTGAGAAAAGACCATTCAGATGAATTAATAAAGCAAACGCTTTTAGTTTCTCATAGCATGTTTTCATTTCATTATATATGGCTTGTCGTGTAGTCAGTACTGTATTTTCCCTCCACCATAAAGAGTTTGGTACAAATTGCTCACAAGTGCATTGGTGAGAATAAAATCCATCATGTCTGAACAAGGAATAGGTATCATTTAACATGCAAAAAGCATAATGTTACATTAGCATTATTTTTCCTATTAGCATAATTATTCCTACTGATATTATGAAAATAATTCATTTCCCTTTTGCAACAGAGCATGAATTTTATAGACTGGTAGCCTGGAAAGCACAATGGTAGTGCATGGTTGGATTCATTTAATCTATTTCAGATATTTTGAAGTTATATATATAAAAATTCAGCTCTTTTTCAGAAGGATTCTGTGCTTAAAGTTTGGTTAAGTAGACCAGATTCTTCCCAACACTGAGAAGTCCAAGACCCTTGGAAAGATCCTGGCCAAAATCAGCTGCAGAATAGGATATGATATAAGCTATTCTTCTTGCATAAGTTATGTACATGGTACCAGCTGGGCAAAATCACATATCTCACACATAAATGTTAGGTAATTCCTACTCTGCAAGTTGCTCAGAAACATTTCTAGATGAGGGCTATGTTCAGTGTGTAATTAAACCACCTGATGGAAAAAAAGAGAAAGGCATAGCTGCTAAATTCAAGTGTTCATTGATCTAAATAATAACAGAGGTCACTGATTGTTGGCTGACAAGATAAAAATAATCTACAGGCATTGTGATAAAAGTGGGATTTTAGGAAATGTTGCAATGAGATAAAAAAACATGCACTTTTTGTATTGAGAGCTCTTCCCAAACATAGGAAACAGACTATTACAACACAGCTGAGCATTGTAGCTTTAACAGCACATGTTGATTGCACAGGGATTTAAAATGAATACAAATTACATGCCGTGAGAGAGAAAACTGAAGATGGTATAAAGCAACATAATTCATTGGAAAATAGGTGATAGATACATTGGTTAAATACTTTCCCTATGTCTTGTGCTACTGTCAACAAGATCAGCACAAACTGCAGTGAAATTATTGAAAACCTCCAGTTAAAAGCATATCCTGGACCAGTGAAGTGCTCTGTCTTTAGCTGCCTTCGTGTTGTCTCTGCTTAGTTCATCTAGAACAACTACTGCTGTGTTCCCAAATGCAAAATATTTTGGTGGACAAGTGCTCTTAAGAAGCTGCAGTCAATGAAACATTTTTTTTTCCTTTCAATGTAGTTCCAATGGAGGGTTTGAATAACCACACACACACACACACAAATCTTTTTCCTGTCTGTTGCCTGTTGCCTATTGGCACATTCCACCTAGAGTCAGTGCATATCATTCACAGGTGCCTGCTGGCAAGCAAGATAACTGAAAGTCTGAAGAGCTGAAAAGAAGATACATTCCAGAAATCCTGGTGCTTCCACAAAGTCCACGATTTGTTAAATTTTTTGAGATTTCTTTTTCTATTTTTTAAGAATTTCTATTCCTCCTGACTGGTTAATCAGAGAAGACAGTGGTTAAATCCACAGCTTAGTCAAATATTCACAATACCAAAAGGCTCTTTGGTTTTATAGCATGTGAAAATGTTACCTGACATTCTGTGAGTGTTCCCAGGATATTTGTATGTTTTGTTGACCTAATCTTTTCATTTATATAATATTCTGGCTAGTGCAATATTGCTCTGCTGCCTCTAATCCATTAATCTTTAAAATCTTAGTTCAGAGGAATGTTTTGGACAATGGCTTTAACCCAAATTTTAATTAGTTTGAACATATTTTACTTCACTCAGTAGATTTTTAAGAAGTTTCTATTTTGCATCATCTTTGTCCATAAAATGCTAAATGGCATGAACTGTCAAGTTTGTTAGCACACATAAATTGTCTCATTTTGTTGCTAATAATCAAGTGAAAATGGAAGACATGACAGCACTTCTCCTCAGGTTCATACCTCAGCAGAAGCCCAGACTCTAAAGGTCTTCTGGGTCAGACAACTCAGGATGTACATCTAAGTCATGCAATTGTCAAATACTCCCAGCTATAAGGTCCAGGACACTGTATTAGATATTGGCTTGGTTTCAGGACGAGACCTGAGTGGATCCTCTTCCTTAAGTGCACTCTGGATTACACCAGAAGACCAGGCACAGAAGTCATGAGGGGAGCAACAAAGTGCTCTGAGGAACCCCTGCACCCAAATGCTCTCAAGGGCAAGTGTTAGGCTTGTTTTTGTTTTACAGAAGCTCGCAAATACTTTGGAGATTTAGTTTTGCTCTGTTTGTCACATGAAGTACTGAAATACAAGTATTTTCCTTGACTCATTTTCAGTTAACACCACCATATAAGATCAATTTCAGAAAGAAAAAGCTAAATGAGAGCTTTCAGAGTAAAGCCAAACAGTCCCTCAGCATGGCTGAGGAATAATTAACTATTTCATTAAATATCCTGTCTCATTTTCCTTTATGAAAATCCACTAAAAACAGTGCATCCTTATCCTGATGTCTTGGGAACTGTGCTTACAGTCTCCCACATTTACCTCATTAACAATCAGTAGCAGTGTACAAAGCTGTTATTTACAACGAGTATTTCCAACAGGATGTGAACGAAACCACAAGATCTGACAGGCCTCTGTGCCTTCATGTTTTTTTACTGGAGTTGGCTGAACAAACTGGAGGGTTTTGGAGTGTCCAATAAACTGCATAAATAGTTCCACAAAATATCAGCTTCTGTGGAGATTCGAAAAATTAAAAACCATAGAGCAAATGAGGTTGGAAGAAAACTTATCAAATAAAATCAGCCAAGTTTGCCCACTGATTCCTCCAGCTGGAAAATGTGACCAGCTTTAATTTCAGCATCACTGTGTCAAAGATCAAGCAAGTAGCTCTCGTGCTTAATATTGGTTCATTCTCCTTCGCCTGAAGCAAGGTTTACCACAACACCACAAATAAGGCATCCACATAATTCAGGGATTTCTATACTCTTCCAAAAATATGCATTCTGGCCTTTCCTACTCCCATCAGCACCATTGACATAATTTTGCACAGGATTGTTCTTAATTAAATACTTTTTCCCCTGAGTGAACAATTAACACATTTGTTTCAGGAAAAGAATTATTTCAGTGTAGGGCACAGAGGAACAGCAGCTGCAGGTATGAGCACAGCAGCAATACCTGTCAGCAAAAAAAAACATCTCCTGGAGCAATTCACAAAGAGAAAAGCAGCCCATGTAAATGAGACACAAGCAAGCACACCAGCTCTAGCCTGAAGCACTGTTCAGCGAGGTTTGGGAGGAGGGCAGCTGTTAGGTTTGGTTTGGTTTTCCAGAAACCAAACGCAACAGGCTAAATTCAGTCCTACTATAAGCTGGTATGTTCTGCAGCTGAGTTTTCTTAGGCCTCATTTTAGATTTCTCCCCCAAAACCAGGAAAGTATAGCTCTGGAATGTATCCCAGCAGTTAGCCCTCTGTATGGTATGGAAAGAACACCGCTTTTGCTCAGAGTGTGTTTTTCAATAATACAAGCAGCAACAGGATAAATGTAACTCTGCTATTATGGATCTATTTAAAGAGAAAACTTAGGTAACCAGGATTATAGGAATAGAAAAGAGAAGTGGAAGCAGTGAGATAATTCTATAGTAAAGAGAAGAGCAAAGTAGTGTCTCAAGAAAGGTGGGATGGTATCCCTATTTTTGTTTGAGTGATTTCCTGCAAAACTATCTATTGCTAACAGAGGAGGAAATGTCTGGAAATTTGATCTGAATATTTCATTGTCACCCATGCCTGTACTAAATCCAGTGTAATATGTTGTGTAGCAGAGCTAGAGTAAATCTGATTTAATCTATTTTTTCAACCTAATAACAGAAATTTTAAAACGTGATCAGGTGAATAGAAAATGAGAGCCTCTCACAAAATCCAATCCAAAACTAGAGATCCTTTCTTACAGTTTCTGTACTCTCTTTATGAGAGGGAAAGATGTGCCACAGTTTTGAACCAAAAGATCCCAGTTTCAAAGCCTGGTAAAGCTCAGCTTAGTGAAGGAAATAACTAGCCATTATATTCCTTTTATTTTGAATATATGTTGCCTCAGGAAGATATGTAATCCCAGGAAAAGTGAGAGGTCATGCAGGCCATTCCCCAGCTGAAATTTTCCATCATCTACTGGTCTCTGCTCATGTGGGTCTGAGGTTGGATAGAGAGGCTGGAGATGCTCTAATGACTCCCCCAGGCACACGGATGTACTGTTGTTTGTCTAATGAAGGAAGAACTTTGGCAAATCATCCATAGTTTTAGCAGCTAGGTTTATTCTTCTAAAAGAAATATTCATTTTGTATCACTTCATCCATTTCTCTTCAGTTTTCGACACAAAGAAAAGTTTATTGGGAGAGGCAATATTTTCTGAGACAAAAAATTATCTGGTTGACTGGGACATATTCTCCCTGAAAGCCTTGTCTCCCTTGTATCTGATGGCTTTCCCATTTATAAATCCCAACAGTAATGCAGCTGTTTGTTTTAGGCACATCTGTGTTTCCTGTATTTTTGAAAACAGGTGGAGGGGAGAAAGACAGCTGTCACCAATGAAAATCTTTACATCTTTAAATGCATCTTTTTTGGTTTTGAATATTACTGAGGTATAATTAAAAACTCATAATCAAAAAGATAAGAGCAAAAAGTGTTCCTCATATTTTTTCAAAGATATCTTTCAGTAATCTTTTCCATACAGAAGTCACTTATCTCTTTGAGGGCTAAAGGAGAGGAGGAATAGAAATGGCTGAAGAAGAATGAAGGAAACTGAAAGGAGCAGACTGGCAGTACCATCCTATTTTTTAACATTTTGAAGTCTTTAATTGCCTTTGTCATTTGGTGCCTGTCAGTGTGAAGTAGAAGAGTTACATTCTCATAAAACAGACTTATCACCCCTGCTCTCTGTGCATGTGCGTGCAGACATGCTCTTCTCCCTTACACTTGCAGTTTTAAGCAGAGTGTGTACACATATTAGATGGCTATTGACTGAATGCTGAAACAATCCACTGGTCCTTCAGTTACGTATTTATCAAGGACTGTGGTGCCTGAATTGGAATTAAAAGCAATTAGTCACAGACCAAGTGAATTCACAACACAATCCCATCATTCAGACAGTATTTTATAAGATAACTTTTAACTTGCATTAAAAAGATAATGGTTTGAGAATGAAATGAATAGAATTCTATTTCTCAAACCTCTTTGTTAAAATGTTATTTCTTCTTTTTTTTCTTTAGCCAATTAAACATCCTCTTTTTTAATCACTTTGCGGTGGTAAGCATCAGTGAGTTTAGAGGAAAACAGTCATAGAATCATAGAATTAATCATAGAATCATAGCACGGCTGGAGTTGGAAGGGACCTTAAAGTCCACCCATTTCCAACTCCCTGCTGTGGGCTGGTTGCCACCCACTGGATCAGGCTGCCCAGGGCCCACCCAGCCTGGCCTTGAATGCCTTCTCCTGCTTCATTTTCTAAATCCTGACCTCAGGTGAGGTTAATGTAGGCTGCATTCCAGTGTATCGTGCACACATGCTTGTTCTTAAAGGTTTTTCTCCACACTACAACACCACTCTGTGCAGTCTGTTCGACAACCAGGGTGACATATCTTCTCTCTTTGACCTTCACATAAGAGGAAAAGGGACAGTTTGAGGAAATGAAAGAGGCAGCTAACAGGCATGTTTGGCATCATTTGCACATTATGACTCTCAAAACTGATAATTATGGAGGAGAGACTATTTTTTCCAGACCATTGCAACTCCCTAAAAAATGTTACTCTACTTTTTTCTGTTCCAGCAGAGTCCTTTTCCAACAAGTTGTGTTATACAGGGAGAGAAATTGATAGTCTTGAAGAGAGGATTTCTGTCTTTTGTATCACCTGAAACTAGTTCTTTTGACTGGGCTCTAGAAAACACAAATTGCACTCTATCTGGACAGGTTTAACACTTTAAGTTCACGGCTCAGGATTACCTCTCTTCATTTACAACATACAAGGAAAAGTTTGATGTCAGAAATGAACAAAATGAAAGCATAGTAAGAAGGATAATTGTTTTGTTTTCAGAAAATGATGCCAGAATTCTTTGCCTGCTGCCCCAGGTTCTTAACTTGTGAAATAAACTTAGTGCTGGCATGAGGGGGTGTAACACTCAGTGCTGGCATGAGAAGGTGTAACACCCACTGGAGTTAACAAGATGTCTGCCATTTACACCAGCACTCCACTGATGACTTATACTTGTTATCATCAGAATTTTTCCCCTGCAGTAGATTGAAATAGGACAAAATGAAAAGTTTGGGGAAAAAAAATATGAGGAAAATTTAAAGAGTAATTCAAAGTTATAAAATTTGAGTAGACAAATATTGTAAAATATTTTAGGATTTGAACCTCAGAGCATGGGACAACAACTGAAATGGTCTATGTTGATTAAAAAATGCATGTTTCCAAAATAACTTTAAGTTGGAATCCATGGACTCTACCTGTGTTACTTCTTACTTACTACTGCTAAATTATCTTTCCATTTGCTAAAGCCCATTCGGTTTATACTGGACTCCTACTGCACACAAGAATTTCCTGAATAGCATGATCAGCTTTTATTCCCTTTTTACGTAAGCCTATGCTCTGTTTGGCTGTAGTTCTTTATCACATACTGGTCAAATTAAAAGGTGGCAAGCGAGGAGAAAAAAAATGTAAAACTTTATTTGCAAATCTATCATTTACCAGAGAAACATAGGAGTTCAGTTATTTTCATCTTATTTCCACCAGCAACTAATTTGCAATATGTTTATTCCTCTGAGAAATTCTGAGTAAAAATATTATGCAAATCAAATTTAATTTTGGATGTACTTTTGTATGTTTGCCAAGAAATGACAGTAGGGAATTCCTTCACCTTGATCACTTCTTGCCACAGGAATTCTCATCTGTTTATGGTTTTGAAGTCCATTTTAAAATTCCATTTAAAAAAAAAAAAAAAGTACTCCATCAATATTAAAGTCGTAGGAAAGTTTTAAAAACAGAAAAATTTAGTCGTTCAGTGTATATTCATACTGAGGTCACCACATCTTGAGAAGGCTTTTCAGTCAGCGGGATGTGCTATCACCTTGCACGTAGAAACAACATAGAACATCAGTTCAGAGGAGGAACATTTCTTCCTTTGCTTTCCCATGGAAAAAATAAATAAATAAATGAAAATAAATAAAGCTTCACCACAAGCCACTCCTCCACTCAGATTTCCGCACAACGACCAGATCTTGTCTCTCCATCATCATCCATTCAGGACTGCCTTTCTTGATGGCATAATTATGAACCACGAAAAGAAAAATTAGAAGTATAGAGAAGGCAAGTACAGCTTTCTTGCCACTATGAATTCATGCCAGAGCACAAGAGTCACCCAAATATCTCTGTCTTGTCTCCCACCCTTCCAGCATGTGTCTGTAACAAGGCCAGGATAGTCTCAGAATGCCTTCAGTTTCCTTGCACAGTTCAACTGTAATACTCCTCTAGGCATCAGGATATTCCTGTAGTGAAGTATAAATAAATACAAAATGCGCACAAAAAGCAAGTCTACAAAAACTTGTGTGGCGGAATCCTGTTAGTACGGAAAGATCTGCATGTAATTTTCGTAGAGGAAGCAAATACAAGAGATATAATTTGGCTTTGGGTTTTATGTCTGAATATAAGTTCAAAAATCTTGTTTCCTTTGTTTCATGGGTACATGCTATTTAAGCCTCTCATGGCATATTGACTCTGTTGCCAATTTAGACCAGACCTGGCTTCATTTGAACTGGAGATTCCGATGTTCCACCTCTGCTACTTTACTTTGTTTCATTCTACAACTACATTGCAAATATGACACGAAAGTTTTCAGAAAAGTAAAGCCAACCTGCTACTGGCTGATACCAGAGGAGGATAAAAAACAAAAAGGAAAAAAGGAAAACACACTTCCTGCTCTTCCTTACTCACAGACTTGTCTTTTAAGCTCTGTTATTTTACCAACCAAACCATACTGCATTGCTTTGAGTTTCAGTAAAAGTAGATAGAGTTGCATAACGTAAAGCCCATCTCATGATGTATTGCTTTTGGACAACTCCCAGAGAGAAAGAAGAATAGTTAGTACAGAAAAGAAGTTATTTTTTCTTTCAGGATAAAAATAAAAATATCTTTCCACTGCCACCAGGCTTATAAAAAATATTTTGCAAAATAAAGCTTAGCCAAAATAACATACAAGGGAAGGTTTTACAGTGATGGTATCTAATTAACTCCTAACCATAAACAGAGCACAAAAGTCTCCCACAGTCCTTCGTGTTCCAGTAGGAACCTGTTCTGGTCCAGAAATGTACTCACAACAACAGTAACTGAAACAGTAAGAGTCATTTGTTTTTGTGACTCTTGTGTACTGATAAACTTGAGGTCCCAATGTGTTATTTCATTTTTGAAAACCACCGTGCTCAGCCAAGCTCTATGCTCCCCACCCAGGGTGGATCTCCCTGGGTGCAGTTGAGAGCATGCTATATAGTACAGGATAATGCTGTATTATTACAGTTTTGACTATATGCAGCCAGACAAATCAAATTAGAAATGTATTTATCCATACCACATTTTCTAGTAAGCCATGTAACCAATTCCTTATATGTTTAAATTTTGAAGGATAAGAGTGAGAGAACTTAGTGTACAGTGGACTACTACTCTGCACCACATATTGAGCCAAATTTTCAAGAGGCTTAGATCTCCTGGAGCCTGATTTTTTCCACTTTCTCAGAGCATTGCAGGTATGTCTGGATGCCAGATGGATGGTAGAGATGAAACATAGACATCCATCTGGGGGAGATTTTCTCATGGTTTTGCCAGCGCACCAAGTAGTAAAACATCCAGATCCAGAACTGCATTTGTAACTGACTGTTCCTTTGAAATTTTCCTTGGAATTGTAGAGACCACTAAAGTTGAAAAGAATAAAATGAGCCTTGAGCTTCATTGTGCAATATGCTAGACATGCCCAAGAATGAAATTTGCTATATAGCACATTTGGGAGGAAAAATGACAGAGAAGGGTGAACCAGCACAGCACTCTGGCTGTTCTATGTTCCCAAAAATCTATGCAGTCTCAGGGAAAGTAGATCTCAAGCACAATTTCCATTCCTGGTGAAATGACTTTCCTGATACTAAACGGCAACTAAGCTTCTGGACAGATAATGATCAAGGCTCATATTCACAACAACTTTAAAGTTCCACATGCAGAATCTCACAGTCTGGTGCTTTGTTAGTCTCAGCTGGTAGGGTATGGATCTTGAACCCAGCCTTAGTATAACTTGTTTATTGGGATCAGACACCTAAGTGGTGAATGTCCCATGTTCCCCATGAAACATTGCAAAGACCAGGCTGGTCATCTCATCTCATCTGTGTCTTAAACAAGCTCCTCAGAATAAGTGGTGTTTGCCTCTAGTTGCACGCAGTACATTCTTTGGTTCTCAGTTTGCTCACTCTGGTCATTTCCAGGGTGGGTGACCAGTAGGGGACATGGTTTTGGTTTATATTGTTTTGCATAATTTTATATTATCTTGCATTCTTTTATTTTAATTTATTTTGTTTCATGTATCTTGAAGGGAAGTCAATCTTTCAGTCTTGGGGGGAAGGCTACCCCCCCATTTTGCCAAATTTCCAGTCTGGCATATTGTCTCTCTGGTTCCACAGTTTTATGTCACAAGCCAGCCTCAGATGGGTTACATGGTAGTCCTTCTGCTCAAAATCTTACATACAGAACACATTCTTTCTCATCTTTTTTCTTTCTTAGCAATAATGGCCTTCAAGTGCTTCTGTCAAGCTGGCAAATCCTCCTTTTCCTGAAAACGAAGTTGGCAGTGCTCCTTCAGACACTGCTTTTACAAGTGTTTCTATGTTCAACATCTTTAAAATACTTTACTCTTTACTTCTTTACTCCTTTCTTACACATGATATAAGCCAGTCTCTGTCCTATTTCCTATATTCGTATGATCTTTGCAAGTTACACTCTTTTTGTGACCAGTCATCAGCAGTGTCTCCCAAAGTCAGTGAACTCATGATAATAGCTGTGAAAACTGCTCTTTCTGTTTTCACTTGCTTGAGATCTCAGATATATTTTCTCTGGACAGAATGCCATGTCAAATTTACAAGCATATAATGTTCATAAGTATTTTTGCTTTTGCCCACATAATTCTGAATCCCTTATCTCAGGAAAAACACCAAACTTATGAAAATATTCTCCATTCTTCCCTGCAAATTTAGTCTCCAAATTGTTCGTGCTAGGATGTTGCTGCTCCTCTCATGCCAGTCTCTGTTTCTCTGCAATAATCCTTGAAAGTGTCAATATTTATTTACCAACTGCATATTTTATTTAACAACTGCATGAGTTATTTAAAATTATTCTAAAGATACCCTTTCTGTGCAGTTTACGCTTGTAATTTTTCATCTTCTATCTTTTTTCTGGCTTCTTAGTAATCTCCTCGTTCATATTTGCAAAGTTCTTCGTACATTTAAATCACATCAGCACTAATGTTTGATCCATAAGAATAACAGAAAGTTGTTATTTTTTCTGTTTCCATTTTCTATTAAAAAGTGTTCAGCAGAAAATCACACCTGCTGGTACGTCTGAAAGCAGAAGCATTATTCCATTGAGTTAAGAAATACTTTCACTGTCAAGGAACGAAAGAAACAATGCAATTATTGTTTAATCTCATCTCACATCTAACAAGGAGCAAAGAACCTATCTCAACTATTTCTGCAATGACCCTTGTTTCCCTACCAACTATACTATAAATTGATTTAAAGGCAGAGAATCTACTATGCTTCAAGGTGTATTTTTTTCTGTATTCAGTCACCTTCCTTTCCAAGCCTATGGACACAGGCTTCTGCTATGGAATTCAATAATATTTTATTTTCAGAAATACTTCCCAATGTAACATGTTATCTCTTCAGGCATTTTTGAAGAAACACCTTTTTCAGAGTTTTAATATTCGAGCATCTTTTTGAAATTCTGGATAACTCAGGGCCCATGCTGTGTGCTCTGTCTAATGTTCTTATATCTTTTGTGAAGGGTGGACACCAGAACAACATGAATGCCTGTACTGTCACTTTGGGTCAGTCCTTCTCATTGTGGAGCACTGATTCCTCACTGGTTGCCTCCAAGTACAGGTTAGTTCTTTTCTACACTATGATCTGCAGAGAACCACAAACCTCTGTCCTCAGGGAAGCTAGAATAAAGGAAAGGACATATTTTTCTTATGTCAGTCACTATATTTAGTGAAATTGTGAACTTCATTAAATTTTGCTGCTTCTCTTCAAACAGTCCTCCAGCACAACCCCAGCAGGACTTGCAGCATCACACACACTAAGGCATCACACCAGGATGCTGTGTGAAGCGAACACACTCTCAGCAGTACACAAGCAAAGCAAAAGGCATCTGAGCTGTGAAGCAGTCTTTAATTTACCTCAGATTCTAGGGGAGAAAAAGTAACAATTCTGCAGATCTGAAAGCGACAACATGAGGCAAAACACAAATGATCATTCTGGCCCGTGTAGGGAAACCAGCCCACATTTAACATCCTGCTTCCTGAAAGACATCCTGTAAACAGTACCAGGAAGATAAAGGCCCAAGAAGAACATTCATGCAGCTGCATTTGCATATACAGTCCAGCTCATCACTATTGAATAAGTTAAATGTCACCACTGTCAGAGTAGCAGCAGATTCACAAGGAACACACTGTCTCACTGTCCACAGAAACAATGGCTCATAGGGGTGGGTTGTATATCCTGACCTCTGTTACTCCTTTACATAGTTTTTCTATTCACCCTGCATCCACCTTCACCACGTGGTCCCAGCAAATGTCCACACAAGGCCCAGCAGGTTTCTCTTTGCCCACATCAGGCTTCAGGGAGTACTGCACATTAGGCACAGGCATAGGAAAAGTAAGAGACTTTCAGTTACAGCCCTGAATTTGCCTCTGGATGTAAGGATCACAACAACATGCATGGAGGGGGTTTCTTTCACTTGCCATCCTCAGGACTTTTGCCCTTCCTTGTGCCATTTTTCCATAGTGTGCTGGGTGCAGGTGCACCCAGGATGGGTATTGTAGGCAAACATCTGCAGCAGGCACTCCAGCCAGCAGTGCCCTTATAGGAGTAAACCTTAGTGACCAGAGGTTTCCAGTCAGATGACTTCAGACCATTCCTGACTGGGAAACAGCATAGCAGTAGCAGCATGTCATGCAGGGATGTCCTCTAAGACTATCTCTGCCCTGCAGGAGACCACTCAGAGAGACACACTGCTCTCAACATGCCCACAGCAAGCTGTAAAGAGATTGCACAGAAACACTGTTGCCATGCTACGCAGGGGCCATTTTCCCCAGCTCTCCAGCTGTTATCCCCACCAGCAGGAATTTCCTCCTCCCAGGAGCTCCTGCGAGAGTTATCAGATCTCTAAGGATGCCACTGCCATGCCATCTCCTGTGATGTTTGAGACATTTACCAGTAGCAGGTGTGCTCTGAGCTACCTTCTGGGAAAAAAGTCTGCCACCAGCGAGGTTAGCTCAGGTGCCTTCACATCGAATACAACATTGGGATACAGTTAAGCAACACCAAAGAATGTTGCCTTCCCCAAATACCGCCATCCCCCCTTATGCTTGCTACCTCAATCTCCAGACACAACCCCAAGGAGCAACAAACATTTTAGCGCCCACTAGCCAGCCATGCGACTGCAGCAGAGAATTTGGCAGAAGGTGCTGGAGGCAGTTCTGGACCAACCATCCTGCAGTTATTTACCCGGGAAAGGAGCTGAGATGCTACTGAGAGGGCAGCCCCAAGGGCATTTCAGAGCAGGGAGCTCAGAGCTCTTACTGCTGCAGTCACAGGACTGCTGCCATCCATCTGCCACCAGTGATGTGGCTCTGACCTTCGCCCTGAGACATCTGCCTCAGCTTGCTTTGGCACTGGTAAACTACACCTGGTTTAGCAGAGCTCAGGAGATGCAAACCCATAAGAAAATAAAGTGCAATAAGTGCACTGGTCCCTCTAATTTTGTCCCTATCTGAACAGATGTACACCAGAGGAAAAATTCTGTTTTGAAATCATGTTTGCTTTCACTCAGCTCATCTTACTATTACAGATAAAAACAATTTTATCACTGTTAATAATGCAAATCCAATAGGCTTAGGAAAGAGAAATTGGTGTGCTATTTTGCCTCATGTATTATTAAAAAAATTATCAGTCAAAGTTCTCATTAAAGGTTACTTATCATTACCAGTGGAGATAATAAGAAGTAGTTCACCTGTTTTTATCCCATTTCCTAAATTGGCTTTGCAGTTCTGGTAGCTGGAAAAATATTAAATTTTAATTTGTGAATTCAACACAAGCTAGAAACTTGATTCTTGACCGCTTCGCACAGCTCAAAATGGATGCAAAATTGGTGTTATTGCTGATGATAACATTCTGATGCAGACTGTGGAAGAGCCAAAGTGGAAAGGTGTCCTGCTGGACCTTGTTCTTACAAACAAATAATGCCTTGGCTGCAGCAACCATGAGACAGTGGAGTTCAGGATCTTGTGTGAAAGGATATCCAAGAAACAAGGCAATAAGTAGGATTGCAACCCTGGACCTACTTGGAGGTTTCCCATGGGTTAGAGCATCGGAAAGTGAGGAGGACCAGGAGAGCTGGTAAACATTCAAGCAACACACTTCCTCCAAGCTCAAGATCACTGTAAGTAAGAAATCAGTCAAAGCTGGCAGGACACCTGCATGGACGAGCAAGGAGCTCACAGAAAACCTAAAATGGAAGAAGAAAGTTTATGGAATGTGGAAATATAGGAATGTTGCCAGGGCACGCAGGAACGCAAAGCGGAAGGATAAGGCCCACTTGGAATTAAATCTGGAGAGGAAGGTCAAGGACAAGGAGAAAGGTTTCTTTAAGCCAATCAGTAGCAAAAGGAAGGCTAAGGAAAATGTGGGCCTGCTGCTGAATGGGGTGGGATCCCTGGAAACAGAGGACGCAGAGGAGGCGGTGTTACTAAACACCTTGCTTCAGCCTTTACTGCTAAAACTGGCCCTCAGGAATCCCAGGGAACTTCTAAAGAGAGCCCAGCAGAGAGACCTGGGAATGTTTATCCTGGAGAAGAGAAGACAGAAAGAGGATCAATGCTTATAAATATCTAAAGGGCAGGTGTCAAAAGGATGGGGCCAGGCCATTTTTGATGTTGCCCAGTGACAGAACAAGGGGTGATGGGCACAAGGTGGAACACAGGAAGTTCCATCTGAGCATGAGGAAAAATTTACTTTGAGGATGACTGAGCACTGGGAAAGGCTGCCCAGAGAGTTTGTGGAGTGTCCTTCCCTGGAGATATTCAAAACCTGCCTGGATGCCTTCCTATGCAATCTACTCTAGGGAACCTGCTTTAGCAGGGGGTCGGCCTAAATGATGGCCAGAGGCCCCTTCCAACCCCTACAATTCTGTGATTCTGTGATTCTAATGATTTATTGATGTTCTGTGGGTTTTTTTGCATGCAGATCACAGGTTGTATGAGTGCAGGGTACTTAAGAGAATATATTTGTATATATATGTAAATACATTTATTTGTAGGTGTATGTGTTATACATATATCAGTACAATACCAGTTGAAATTATATATGTTTTTCCCTAGATTTTCTTTTCATCTGAGAGTCAATATAGCTCCTCTACAGTAGTATATAAACTTCTATGTTATAATGTTTAAAAAAATCTAGCAATTTAAAACATTTGTCATTTTTAGAGACCTTTCATCCCTACCAAAAAAAAAAAAAAAAAAAGGCAAAATTCAAACAACCTGCCTCCTTCTGACCCTTCTCCTTTGCTTTTTACAACTTCCCCCTTGTCAAAGTCTGGAAAAGTTTTGGACTGCATTTATGTTCTGCTGTAGTTATATTTTAAGCAAATATACAGCTGTCAAATACTTTCCTGATCATGTCAAAATAAGCATTTTATGAGGTTTCAGGGCAGATGTACTTCTTGCAATTTTCTTTGTAAAATAAGTGATGTTTTTTTAGGACAGGGTTAAAGGGTTGATTCTCTCAGTCTAGCAAATGGCTTCTCATTTATACCCATGTTAAGCTACTGTGATGTGAGTGGAAAATGTCATCATTAAGAAATAAGCAGCTACTGTGCAAGACAATTGATTAAAGAAAACAAAAAAGATATAAGACAACATTGGCAGTTGGTTGTGTCACTCCAATAATGAAAGTATTGTACAAATGCATTACCCTGCTTCCAAAAGGTGCTATAATTTTTCCCTGTTCAAATAAAACAGCAGTAAGTCCATAACCCTGCTGTACAAAACTGAAACCATCCTGTAATAGGAACTATTTCCATTTACTCTTGCTGGAGAATGCATTGGTAGCATGTGTGATTTGAAGCTGCTCGTCTTTGTGATCTGGGAGAAAGTTATTTGCAGGTTGCGATACCTTCCTCCTCATCTTTATCTTTTTATTCTTAGTTGTAAGGTGGACAGCTAAACAATTTGAATCTTCAGCCTCGCCTTCTAGTTGAGTTGTCTGATCTATGAGCATTACCTGCTTAAACCATTACAGAGATGCTTCCAGTTAAGCCCTCTGAATAAAGGAATCATGGCATTGCTTGAACTGGCTGATAGATTACAGTTCTCACACAACTACCAGCAAGCATATTCCTCTGCCTCAGCTTAGATATCTCTCTTCTGGGGAGTGGAGATTTTTTTGCCCAGAATCCGTGATCAATCACCTAAATTGAAAGAATATTTTAAAACAGCATATGAGGTTACAAAATGGCATATTCAATTGAACCACTCTGATTCTACACTGCTTGTCTCGTATCCGTCTTCATTAAAGTACTTAACACTGTAGGATCATACTGCTAACCACAGTGGGAAAAAAAATAATAATTAACTTTTGTTAATTTTTTTAAAGTAATGTCCAAATTGAGTTACAGAGACTGAAGAATAGCGGCATACCTTGTTTTTTCTGTGTTTCACTGGTTACCATCTGAAAGATTGCTCTAATTCGTTAGAGCTACTCTTTTGTTCTTATGTTTTGTTTTTAGTTTTAATTAAACATTCAAACTCATTCTTACTTTTTTCCCGAGTAACACATACTCTTAGCTCAGAATCTGGCAGACTACCATACCCACTGTACACTGCCACTTTATTTGACCCCACTTCATTTAAAATGGAATAAGTCATAGGATACACTCCCAGAAACAGACATCAGAAGAGAAATAGTTTGTGTTGGTACATCTGCTTTTAACCTAGCTACGATCTACATTATAATCTAATTTTTTGACTGAACTACATTTTAGTGTAAAATATTATTAGTTCAACACATTTGAACAGTACAGTGACGAAAGAAACACTAAAAGAAGCCGTGTGTTGGCTAGTCAAGGGCTATTGGCAAGGGACAGGAAGGTGAATGATTATCATATTCCTAATTTAACGTATACTGCTGCTACATTGGAAAAAGAGAAGCACATTTCCATCTCCAAAAAGACGCAGCCCACAGAGTACATTGGGAGTGCCAGAGAATGTGCTTAGAAACCAGAAGTTAAAGCCACCAGAAAAGTCAATATTTCAGCTAGAATCTCTTTTGGGGGGGCTGATGGATGTTTCTGGCTTCTTTGAGCCCTGGTAGAGACGTGTCCCCCAGCAAGCCCAAGAGGCTGCCTCCTACAGCCCAAGCTGCCCAGATGCCTCTGCCAAATGGCTCAGGAGACTGCAGATGTGGCATGCATAGGGCTTGGAGACAATGTATGCATGGTGATGGGCTTCCTGCTGCTCCTGTACAGACTGTTCCAGTGCTGCTGCAATGTCTCATAGCTCCAAGCTAATTTAGACAGATGACAGGCAGCCTTATCACCACCTCACTTATACAACAGCTTTTTCCCACTTTTTCAGAGCCTGAATTATTACTAGAATTTGGTTGTGCCTGGAGTTACATAAACTGACAAGAAAAAAAAAAATTACATCAAAAGATTTTACCAATAATCAGAGGAGAAAGATAGATATCTTCAGAGGATCATTCATTTCACCTTAAAACAGGGAGAATTACTCACCCTGTGAAATGCTGTTTCCATTCATTTTGCATTAGACATTATGCTGAAGTTCTGCCATCTACAGGAGGCCATGATCCACTCCAGTTACAAGTGAAATAAAATAAACTATAATGACAGGGTTTTATTTTAGAGTGATATGCAAACAACCTACATGATCTTTTTTTCCATATTTTTTCCTACACTGCTCATCTACCTAAAAACTAACCTCTGCAGTTGTTTCTCTGGCTTCCTCCAACAGTAAAAAAGCAACTTTTCCTCCAGAAAATTATCCTTCAATTTAACCTATACTGCAGTTTTACCATATGTTCTGAAATATGAAGTAGTCAGCAATGCTTTCCTTCATTCCATATAGATAAAAAATATTATAACCTAATGGCCTGTTTTGCATCAACTGCTGTTAATCACCATGTTACTTATTGTGCAAAGCAGCTGTTTGCTGGTTGTTTAGATGGATGTTGCAGCAGTGTGCACAGTGTGTAGTTTGCTAGGACTTTACAAATAGATGCAAGGTTCTTACTCATGTGGAAAAAACAGATTTAGAAGCCACTATCTTTAAATACGTGTGGGACTGCTTCAAAATTTTCTTGCACACACTTTATAGCTGCTGTTTGGAAGGTTGTCTACTTTTGAGGGTTCACCAGAACCTCTAGATGAGGTAACTTTGCCAGACGTATCAAAATTCAAAATTTAGTTTACTAATAGCAAACTTTATTCTATAACTAAGATAAGGTGAGCCATTGGAATAATGCTGTGGGCATACATCAGTGTACAACATCAGCACATACTATTTTACATCTTTGGAAAATATTAAACAACCATGTGTGACAAGAGCATTTGTTACATTTAATAAACCCTGGCTTTAGAAAATTTTCCTGTTGCTTCTCCTTTTCCCTACCTCTTTTTTTTTTTTTTTTTTTTTGTCGTTATCAGGTGAACTGAGCTGCACAAGGCTGCCTGCATTAAAGCTGAACCAAAACAAACAGTAGAAGTCAATAAGGGTCCATTTCAATGGAAAATATTCGTCTATTTAAGAATACTGAGATCTCTTTCATAGTTGAAAAGCACTCTGAAATTTAACCGATGGCAAATCACCCTTTCAAATGGGGGGCTGATGTTGGAGGAAAAGGCAGAGAAAAGAAAAACATTTCTTTTGCTGTGTTTGACATTTCATAGTCCAGGCCATGTTTTCAGTTAGGAATGGTTATTTTTTTCTTCACAAAGGTAAGATCAGGGAAAACAGAAGCTGCAAACTCAGAATCTTATAGTCAAGGTTGGGAACCAGCCATTCTTACGGTAACATTCTTGGCTTTTTTTTTCGTTTTTATTAAATATCACTACGTTGGGCAGAAAAGAGTGCAGAAGAGTGACGTCTCTGTTACCTGTCCAGACAGCTTGCAGGGGACCAAACCAATCTCTGCTGCAGAAGTCCTCCAACACCAAAGCACATTTTCCTCGCTGTACAATGTGACAAAGTGATATGATTCAATAACCGTTCATAAGCAAGAGGCCGATCTCATAGTCTTTTCTGACTATGGAGATATAAAGCTGAGGGAGGAATGTTGCAGCAAAAGTACCAAGAGCTCAGGCAAAGCTCAAGGCAATAGATGACTGAAAACAACTTGTTCAAAGGCACTGCAATGGATGCAGATGTTTTTTCCACTAAGTCAATTCTGAAACATGTATTTTTTTTACTCATTCTTTGACCTTAGCAATGGTTTTGTTTGAGTAAACACTGGCTAGGACTTCCTGTCCTAAGCTTAATAAGTTAGGAGTACTAGCCAAAACCTGATGTTGCTCCAACACAACAAAAAGATCAAAATGAAAAGATAGAAAGCATAAAAACATGGGTGACCGAAGCTAAAGCTGGACAGCCTACAAGACATGGATGACCTGGGTGTTGTGCCCACTTCTCTCTTCTGGCGCCATAAGAAAGCAGCGTCCAACACCTCTGGTAGGTGGATGCTCTGAAACGCTCATCGCCCAAACCCAGTTCTGCTCAATTAGGCATCTACGGCTGCATATGACCTACTTATTCCCAGATCTGCCAAGCTAGATTTTTCACTTGCTTGTCACATGTTTAGTTTTCTACGTGTTTTCTGCCCATCAGATCTGACAGGAACAGGTTTCAAAGTTCAGTCTCTTACATTGTCAAACTTTCAGAGACAAATTATCAGGAAAAAAAAAAAAAAAAGTAGGATATGGAAAACAGCATGAGATCCATACTGCTTTGTAGGTGACTCCATGTGGTTAAATACATCACATACACATACTTATGCTGAAGAAAAATTTCTACTTTAAAGATAATGTAGCAGAAATTCTTAGCTTAGAAGATGAATTTGGCATGACTACTTTATTGTAACACTTCCACCCAGCTCAGGAGACCTGCTTACCATTGCAAACATTGTTTCCTTGACATTGAAAGTTATTTTCCTCTTTTGTTTGCAATACAAAAGGACAGTTCTGTAGTTTTCCTGAAATGTGTGAATGAGTTGAGTCATCTATGTCTCTGATAAGAATGAAGGTAATATGTGAAGGAGAAACTTACCGAATAGATATTCGTGCTAGTTATGAATGATGCATGAAAGTTCTCTTCTAGAAGAAAAATGTGAAGCAGCTGTCAAGATTCTACTTAATACTCGAGTAAGTAAACATTTTTCTAAAGGCATCTTTGCCTTTTCTTTCATTATTAGTGATGAAGTTATTCATTCACTACCTCAAAAAAAAGATATTACATGACTTTACAGATAAAGCATAATATATTTATTTCTCTCCAGTGTTCTCAGAAAAAAAAAAAAAAAAACATAATCCAAACCAAAACAAAATCAATTCTTTTCCTTTTCAGTAGGAAGTGGATAGCATCTTAAAATCACGGTTATATGTGGGTCATCAGGGAAGTTGTTTTCAACAATATAAATTTTATATCTCTTTGATAACATAAAACTCATACCCAGAAAGAAAAATAATACAAGATCCAAACACTCCCAATTCCTATATTTCTTCACACAATATCTAAAAACATTTTAAGAAAATCTCAGATGTCAGTGCAAATAAACACTGGTGTGTTACTTTGGGCCTCTTCCTCCTCTTGCCATGCTGATTAATGAAAAAAGAAAAAGTGTTTGCAGCCGGCATTTGTGCATTAGCAAGGGCGATTTACAAATGTAAATGGAATTTGTGCTTCCAGACATATAACAGTCACCAGTATGCTTCCTCAGAAGCACAAAGTGGAGATTAATATCAGGACAAAATAAATAGGCCAAAATGGGGACTTAGACTCCCTGCAATGACAGACAATTGAAAAAGGGGATTAGAACAACATTGTGAGATGTCCTGGTTCTAAGAAGGTCTGTATTTGCTCTTAGCCACCCTTGCCAAGATCTTTTCCTTAAGCAAACATGTTTGTTCTATTGGTTAGCAGCAGATCCTCACTACGTATTTTAACAATTTATTGTGTTTATGATACAGAAGAAGCCCTCTGGAAACTTCCTTTTCTAAAAGTAACAGCTGGTAACAAATCCCTCGTCTGAACATGGCTGATATGAACTTATTTATAGGATCCTTCTATCATATAAATCCTCCATCAAATAAATAAATGAGAGTAAGATGTTCTTGAATCAATAGGAAAGGTCTGGCTAAAGGCATTCCAATTTTGAAATGAAGGTTCAGTCCAAAGAAGTGAGAAGGAACACCTTCTGTAAGCCTTGCTCTGTCCATTTGACAGGACTAGCAAGACCCACAGAACTGCTGAGGTTCTCTTGCTGCACAGACAGCAACAAAACTTGGTCTGTTATATCACACTATGCTTCATCTTCTGCCAGGTTACTAAATTATTGTGCTTCTCATGAAAAGGGTGTTAGCACAATTCCAGGCTATCATGTAAGTTTCCAGAATGCTATAGGTGTGATCAAGTCAGAAGTATTCTCCATCCCAGTTCCCAAGCCAAAAAAGAAAAAAAAAACAAAAAAAAAACAAAAAAAAAAACACCTTTGAGCATTCACTTTCTGCCAGGAATAAATCTTAATGTTCTCGAGGGTTCAGCCTCCCAGGTATATCGAAGTCAGCTGCCTAGGACAGCTTCTGCTAGGGTGGTACCGCACCATGCTGCAAGGCTCATTGCACAATACATACTGATGGCAGCAGGAGTGAGTTAGGGGTGCAGTGAAAGAGAGAGCCCTGTAAGCACGGCATTAACATTCACAGCAAACATCTGGGGGCAAGGCAGTCTCCATACGAGATAATAGGTTTTTTCCAGTGATTGCTCCTCATCACTTAGAAACACATCAATCCTGCACATCAATCTCATCTTCTGCTACCACAGACTGTCATGCCATATATTGCCTTTCTTGGGCTCTATTCTGTAAGAAACAGTTAATATCTACTTCTTCTACCAGCAGGCTGCTCCAGAGCCTTGCTGTGATGGTGAGAAAATTGTTTCTGGCTCCTAATTTCAATTTATTCATTACCAGTTTGTAACCATTTCCTTCTGAGCCAATATTGTCCCTTAGCTTAACTAGCTCTTTTTCCCTCCTGACGTTTATCCTTCTGGTATATTTACACAGGACTGACGTATCCACTGCTAGCCTTTGCTGAACAAGGTAAGCTCTGGCAGTTCCACTCATGGGATTAACTGGATCACTTCTGCTGCTGCCCAGCACTCAGCTTTCTTAAATAAGTCTGTTTGCTATCCTGTATTTGTTCTTCTTCAGGGATATCGTACCACCCCTGTATTGATAGAGTTATTGCAATCTAGATACTAGATGATCCTCTTCCGATTATATCTTCTTCTAGTTTTTCCAAAACATGGATTTTCTGTGATGGAGGTGGATGGGTTTGGGAAATTGGCACAGAACAGAACCTTCGAGCCCAGAAGCTCATATCCCTACATCTGGTAACCACAGCAAAAGCAGAAACCCAGAGACTTTGAATATGAATTTAGTTGCCTTGAAGTTCCTTTTCCCTTCTAAAAACTCTAAAGCTCTGACCATAGCCTGTCATATCTGAATTTCTCACCTGTGGTACAACAAGAGTTAAATGAAATCCCGAGTCATGCTATAGTTGTAAACTTGCTTAGGGGTCTTTGGGATTTTGAAGCTTAATGTATTCATCAGAAAATCCTGACCTACTAGGACAACACTTTACTTGGGGACTTAATAACTGGTTTCCAGGGGCCAGAGAGGGACAAGTTGGTTAATGCTCTCAGAAATGGGACGGAGGACGCTTCCCCATGCTCACCTGCAGCTGCTTGGCCAACACTGCCAGTCTCTCCTGCTGGCTGGCACACGTGGGCACAGTTTGTGCCACACATGGGCAAAGCAGCCCAGAAGGGAGATTGTGACTTCAGTTGAGTGCAGCACTCAACTTGCTTATTCTGGTTTGGAAAAACGATTGCAGAGAGGAGATACTGCTTTCCAGGAGGCCCCTGGGAGAGATTAATCCTGCCATCTGTATTCAGACCTCTTCCCACATTTGCCACAGGAGAGTTTGTTGGCAGTGAGGGAAGAAGCTGTGCAGGTGGACAGAGCTGTGAGAGGAACAGCTCTGCCTGGATCACTTGGTGTTCAGCTTCTCTGACACAAATTATCCAAAGGAAAGGTAATGCAATGTTAACATCCTGTCTGGAAGAATAAAAATAGGGAATAAAATATTTTGGATGAGAAATGCTTCAGGAAGCCTTTGCCTGTTACTCATTATGCTTTGCCACCATACTGCTATTAAATCTGCAGCCAGAGCATGTTGGTATCAGAAGCGGGACCCAGAGGAGTGCCAAACTGAGGCACTCAGTCCTTTCCTGTTCACTGTGGTTTCAGGAACTTCAGTCCTTTCATTAGCTGTTTAATTGTCCTGCAATGGCCTTGAGTCAATATTTTTATTTCCTGATTTTACCTGCCAGTGGTGAACAATCTGCTCCCCTTTTCAGGGCATCTGACTAAATTTAACAGACAGGACAAGGAGGACACTCCCATGCCTGCTGGACTGGAAAATTGTAAGTATATTTAACAATTTAAAGTTTGCATGCAGACCTTGAAAACAACCACTCTTTACTGAATAGAAGTACTGTTCTGCTGAAGTATTTTTTTTTATGTTGCGGAAAGAAAAAGTTTCAGATTATGCTGAGAATATATAGAGAAGAATGTGGTAGCTCCATGAATAAACTATAGCATCAAAATGAGTATTTGGAGGGTCTCTTATATTTTATAGTTTCTGAAGTTGGAAATCAAATGAATTCTTAACTGTCAAACAATGACATGTGGAGATAAGTGTGGATTTTTTTATTTCTGCCTTTCATTCTCTTCCATATAACTTGCAAAAGGTTGATCTGGACTAGCAACTCCTCTGAAAAGTACTGACTTTCTTCAAAAGGCCCATCAGCTCTGCTGAGCTTACTCAGAACAAATGAGATCATGACAACTCCTCAAATCTTATCACAAAGAAATACAATATAGTGGAGACATACCATAGCTAGCATGTGCTGCGTGTGATCTGGTCTGTAACAAAAAACTTTGGGTAAAGAGTTTTCCCTATTGGATACAAAACAGTCACAAACAAAAACACTTTTCCTTAAAACTCCTAGTACAAAATCTAGGCAATAAT
Organism: Alectura lathami; assembly: GCA_013399715.1. NCBI lineage: Eukaryota > Metazoa > Chordata > Aves > Galliformes > Megapodiidae > Alectura > Alectura lathami. Next base: position 227,359 of record VXAV01004933.1, on the reverse strand, counting down.
GGACTTTGTTTTCAGCATGTTCATACTGTTACTAGTGAAGAAAAAGGAAAGAAAATGCTTGTAAGTGTGCTCTAATGCATGGATTCAACACTTGTATCAGGAAAATTGACCCATTATTCTTTTTTCGGTGGAAACTAAGCCTTTCAGAAATCAGTGCTGCAGAAACAGCTGGATTTATACTCAAAGGAAAAAGAAAAGATGATTTACTGTATCTTTGTTTTGGAGAGCTTAGAGGAATTCAGTGGGCAGGCTTTGTGGTTCCATAGGGAGAAGCCAGCCCTGCCAGTTCTGAAAGAAACCCAACAAAAATGGGAGCTGTACATATTAGTGTGACAACCATCATACAAAAATATGGATCAGACGGGTTTCCCTTGTTGTACATCCAATTTTAACAATCCCAACTTTTTATTATTGTTATATTAAAAATCCCAGATGCACTATATTTTCAGGAAAAGGGGAACCAAAACAGCAGAACCAGGTATGGCTGGGGCCTTCGCCCTTCTAAATCTTTCCTATGCTATGTCGGCACCTCCACACTGTACAGCTACCAAGACTAACATCTTCTGGAGCTGCTGGAAGCTCTCTTCCTTAATCCAGGGAAGACAGAAAGGATGCTGTTGACCTTCAGACATACTGGTAGTGGGCAAAGGCTGGACCTTGGATGTTCAAATGTGAGTGTGCTCCAAGGAACAGAGCCCTGCACTGGACCAGTGGCACAGACTACAAATGCCTACGAACCGTGCTTGTCTGAATGCTGTTTTCTGCTGAGCCAAGTAAAACACTATTGGCAAATTACAAAACAGATGAACATGCTCCTATTTTTTGGCACATAAAAGGAAACCTGTTTTACCCAGACACATCTGTTTCTTTGATTTAATTCCATGCTCATTCCTGTTAGCATTGGATGAGTGGTTTGGCAAATAGATTGCAGTCTGCTTCACTAAGAAAAAAAAAAAAAAAAGGGCTTCTTGGGGAAATAAATCCCTGTATGAGACTTTGATGTGAATAAATTTAGCAAATTATTTGATTAACCCCTACTCCTCACCTGTGACTGCATTCTGTGGTGGAGAACAAACCTTATGTTAAGGGACCTGTTTCTTCACAAATAAAATGAAGAGGAGAACTTCCTCCACAGTTACCCTAAATGCTCTCACAGCAGGGTCATGATTGCTGACAAGATGCTTGCAGAGAAGCAGCAAATAGGTCCTGCTGATTTGTAATGTAATTCCAGTGCAAGAGGTAAGACGAAAATGTAGTTCAATTCATTAATCGCTAAACTGTGCAACTGCACCAACTGAAGGAGAACTATAACTTCTGGAAAGAGCACTCAGAAAAGAGGAAAGAGGGAAGCAGTGAGAAAGTTAGTGTTTCAGAACACGGAGACTACTAACTTAGAGCAGAAACCCATAGCTAAAAGTAGAACGACTGTACACCGGGTGCACATACCACACATGTTTTCTAAAGCCAGATTGAGCAGATAGTAAAAGATGCTCATAAACTCTGCATTTATCCTGAGCTCAGGAGCTGGAGCTTGTCAGTCAATCAGCTAACAGCTAAAGATATGCAGCACTGTTCACAACTCTTTGATGTTAAATGGATCCTCACAGAGACCATCAAATGTGCAAATTGCTGGGTGTGTCTGAAGTTATAACAACAGACACTTTGAAAAGTTGCTTTAAGAACATACTTAGAGCATCAAGAACAGGGTGGGGGGCAGATTTTCCATGATTAAAAAAGTGACTATAATTACTCCGTCAGCAAATATTTAGCCCAATGCCTTCCCAAAGAGCCAGTAGCCAGAACCCACAACACTGCACTTGTATACCAGAACTGGGCTAAACTGTGAGAAAATAAAGCATGCCAAGAAGGGGCAGGCAGTTATCTTGAATTTGCAGTGAACTGGGTTGCCAAGAGTACCTCCCCTTCTTTGCACAGCTCATGAATGCTGGCGGGAATGCAGTTTTGGTGACAGAAAGAGAGAATCCCACAAATATGTCTATAAATATGACGTGGGTCAGAGAACTCATTTAAACATGTTTTATGACTTGAGGTGTCATCCAGACAGAAAGAACAAACAAGCTGCAAATAGCAGGCCCCTGAGCTTGAGGGCTATAAGACTTGTGAAGGAGCAAGGTCTTCAAAACAGGGTTTAAGGAGGATTTTGGTGACATCCAGGCCTTGAACTAGAGTTCTGCGTAAGAGTAAATTCTGCAGTTTCCTTGAAAACTAATATTCGTGCTCAAAGACCAGTCTCTATGTAACTGCCTATGATAGATTCAGACTCCTCTAGATAGATAAATAGATAGACAGACAGACCAACTAGTAAACTCTAGTTTAGATAGCATCTAAAATGTGAGCCTGAAACGTCCATTTCTTCTGTTCACATTCATTCCTTAGTCACCCCTTTTTTTTACTCCCTGGATATATTTTCCTATCTCTATCCTATCTACAACCATTTCCTGCAGCCAAAATGCAGCAGGCTTGTCCTTCAGATGTCATCATTCCTTGAACCTCTTCCTTGCCTTACCCTGACATCCCCCAACTCTGCTGTCTTCTTTGAGACTGTTGACTTTCTGCTCAATTTCTTCTTTAGAAAATGACTTCTCACACTGGCAACCTCACTCTTTTCTGCTTTCCAATACACTTAAACACCCTTCTTTTTATCATCTGACAAATTCTCCCTCTGCTGTCAGATTTCTTTCTAACCACTATGAAGGCTGCCCATCCTCAGCTTATCAGTGGTTCTTAGCATGAGCATGGCTCATGTATATAGTATAAGATTATGAGATTTCTGGAAAAATGGCTTAACTTATCTGTATAATTTATAGAAACCATGTAGATCTACACTGTGGAATAAATAAATAATGTAGAAAACTAGATCCGACAGAAAATCTTACCTTTCTTTCTGTTTCCATATGCCAACAGGTACTATGAGTCTTCCATATGCTGCTATTCCTCTATCTTCCTTTTAAGAAAAAAAAATTCCTGCAAATAAAGGAAGTTAGAATCATAGAATCATAGAATTGTTGAGTTGGAAGGTACCTCTAAAGGCCATCTAGTCCAACTACCCTGCAGTGAACAGGGACACCTACAGCTGGATCAGGTTGCTCAGAGCCCTGTCCAGCCTGACCTTGAAGGTCTCCAGGGACGGGGCATCCACCACCTCTCTGGGCAACCTGTGCCAGTGCTTCACCATGCTCATTGTAAAATACTTCCTCCTTGTATTGAGTCTAAATCTCCCCTCTCTCAATTTAAAACCATTTTCCCTAGTCCTATCACAATAGGTCCCACTAAAGAGTCTGTCCCCTTCTTTCTTGTAGCCCCCCTTTAGATATTGTCAGGTCTCCCTGGAGCCTTCTCTTCTCCAGGTTGAACAGCCCCAACTCTCTCAGCCTGTCCTCATAGGGAAGGTGTCCGTTTTACATCTTTACATTGATGTCCATCCCTTGAATCATTTTTGTGGCCCTCCTCTGGATGCGCTCCAACAGCTCCATGTCCCTCCTCTACTGAGGACTCCACATCTGGACGCAGTACTCCAGGTAGGGTCTCACCAGCACGGAGCAGAGGGGCAGGATCACCTCCCTTGCCCTGCTGCCCACACTTCTTTTGATGCAGCCCAGAATACAGCTGGCTTTCTGGGCTGTGAAGGCACACTGCTGGCTCTTGTCCAGCTTGTCCCACAACTTGCCGTGACCCAGGGGCAATACTTTGCACTTTACTTTGTTGAAGCCCATGAGGTCCTCCTGGGCCCAAGCCTGTCTAGGTCTCTCTGGATGGCATCCCATCCCTCAGGTGTGTCAACCGCACCACACAACTTCATGTCATCTGCAAATTTGCTGAGGGTGCCCTCGATCCCACTGCTAATGTCATTGATGAAGATGTTGAAGAGTATCAGCCCCAGAATGGACCCCTGAGGGACACCACTTGTCACTGATGTCCATCTGGACACTGAGCCATTGATCACCACTCTCTGGATGTGGTCTGGCAACCAGTTCCTCATCCATTGAAGAGTCCACCCATCAAATCCAGAGAGAGAAGGACATTATGAGGGACCGTGTCAAAGGCCTTCCTGAAGTGCAGATAGTTGATATCAATGGCTCTTCCCTTGTTCACTAAGTTTATATAAGCCTTAAAAAATGTAATAATATTTTACTTTAAAAATATTATTTTTCAGATCACTGTTGGATCTAGTATCCTATTCCACATGACCTCATTTCATCCACCCAGATATCAGCTGGGATAGCAACACTGTGGACTGCAAACAATCCAGGAGGCTCCTGGGATTGTTGAGGATAACTTCCTGGACAGGTAATTAGACAGACCGACCCAAGGTGAAGCGTTACCGGACCTGGTGCTCACCAATGCAGAGAAGAGCATTAGAGAGCTTAATCACAGAATCATAGAATGGCTTGGGTTGGAAGGGACCTCAGAGATCATCTAGTTCCAACCCCCCTGCTGTGGACAGGGCTGCCAGCCACTAGCTACTACATCCAACTGCCCAGGAACCCATCCAGCCTGGCCTTGAACACATCCAGAGATGGAGCAGCCACAGCTTCTCTGGGCAGCCTGTTCCAGCACCTCACCACTGTCTCATGTAGCTTCATGTAGCGTCCATGCCCCGGTGGAGTTTGCGATCTTGAGGAATATGGGCCTGGCAAAAAGCAGAGTCAGGATCCTGAACTTCAGGAGAGTGAAGTTCCAGCTGTTCAAGGAATTACTGGATGGGATCCCCTGGGAAACTGTCCTTAAGGACATGGGAACAGAACAGAGCTGGCAGCTCTTTAAGGACACCCTTCTGAGAGCGAAAGAGCTCTCCATCCCCCAGCAGAAGAAATCAAGCAGAGGAGCCTGGTGACCAGCATGGCTGAGCAAGTATCTGCAGCTTAAACCAAAGGAAAAGAGGGAAATGTACAGGAAGTGGAAGGAGGGTTGTGTAGCCTGGGAAGAATGCAGAGGTGTTGTCTGGGTATATAGAGATAGGATCAGGAAAGCCAAGGCACAGATGGAGCTGAACTTAGCAAGGGATGTGAAAAATAACAAGAGGGAGTTCTATAGGTACGTAGGCATGAAGAGACAAACCAAGGAGAGTGTACCCCCTCTGATAAATGAGAAGGGAGAACTGGCTTCCTCAGACATGGAAAAACAGACATTGAGGTACTCAATAAGTTCTTTGCTTCCCTTGGTCAGGCTTCCAATGTCAGTCAGGACCCTGAAACTCTTGGTGAGGGTGAGAGGAGTGGATTCCCTCCCACTGTAACAACAGAACAATTCCGAGACCACCTCATGACATTGAAGGTATATAAATCTATGGGACCAGATGATTTGCATCCCAGGGTTCTGAGAGAGCCGGTTGATGTGGTTGCCAAGCCACTCTCCATCATATTTGAAAAGTCATGGCTGTGAGATGAAGTCCCCAGTTACTGAAAAAAGGGAAACATCACTCCCATTTTTAAAAAAGGGAGAAAAGCTGACCCGCAGTACTACAGCCCTCTGAGCCTCACCTCTGTGCCCGGGAAGATCAGGGACCTGATACTTCTGGAAGCCGTGTTAAGGCACATGCGAGATGAGGAGGTGAACCGAGACAGCCAGCACAGCTTCACCAAGGGCAGATCTTGCCTGACCAATCTGATGGCCTTCTATGATGGAGTGTCAGCATCGGTGGACCAAGGGAGGGTGACAGATGTTGTCTACCTGGACTTATGCAAGGCTTTTAACAAGGTCTCTCACCACATCCTTCCCTCTAAACTGGAGAGATATGGATTTGATGGGTGGGCTGTTCACTGGATAAAGAACTGGCTGGAGGGTCGCAGCCAAAGGGTTGTAGTCAATGGCTCTACATCCAGGTGGAGGCCGGTCACGAGCGGTGTCCCCCAGGGGTCCATCTTGGGACCGGGGCTCTTCAACATCTTTATCGATGACATAGATGATGGAATCGAGTGCACCCTCAGCAAATTTGCTGATGACACCAAGTTGAGTGGTGCAGTTGATACCCCTGAAGGAAGGGATGCCATCCAGAGGGACCTGGACAGGCTGGAAAAGTGGGCCCACGAGAACCTGACGAGGTTCAACAAGGCCAAGTGCAAGGTGTTGCACTTGGGTCGGGGCAATCCCAGGTGTGTGTACCGACTGGGAGAAGAACTCCTTGAGAGCAGCCCTGCAGAGAAGGACTTGGGCGTTGTGATTGATAAAAAGCTGGCCATGAGTCGGCAGTGCGCTCTTGCAGCCAGGAAGGCCAATGGCATCCTGGGCTGCATCAAGAGAGGGGTGGCCAGCAGGGAGAGGGAGGTGATCATCCCCCTCTACTCTGCCCTTGTAAGGCCTCACCTGGAGTACTGTGTCCAGGCCTGGGGCCCCCAGTACAGAGGGGATGTGGAGCTGTTGGAGCGGGTCCAGAGGAGGGCCACCAAAATGATCAGAGGGCTGGAGCACCTCTCCTATGAGGAAAGGTTGAGGGAGTTGGGACCATTCAGCTTGGGAAAGAGAAGGCTCCAGGGAGACCTCATTGCGGCCTTCCAATACTTGAAAGGAGCTTACAGGCAGGAGGGGGACCGACTTTTTGCATGGGTGGATAATGGTAGGACAAGGGGGAATGGGCTAAAACTGAAAGAGAGGAGGTTTAGGTTGGACATCAGGAAGAAATTCTTCACTGAGAGAGTGGTGAGGCGCTGGCACAGGCTGCCCAGGGAAGCTGTGGCTGCCCCATCCCTGGCTGTGTTCAAGGCCAGGCTGGATGGGTTCCTGGGCAGTTTGTTCTAGTGAGCTAGTGGCTGGCAGCCCTGTCCACGGCAGGGCGGTTGGAACTAGATGGTCTCTGAGGTCCCTTCCAACCCAAGCCATTCTATGATTCTATAATTCTGTGATTCTATGATTCTATGATTACTGAAATGTTGCCGTAAATCTGCTGCAGGTCTAGGAACTGAATCTAGACCTTTGAGTCCTTTTCCAGTTCCTTGAATATAAACTTCTGTGATTCATGTATGGAAAAATGCTCTTGGTGTTCAATTTTAACTTACACAAATAAAATGGCAATAATGACCTCATTTAACTTGCCATCTCCAGTATTCAAGTTATAATGTTTTTATTAGAGAAAAAGACTCTGAGCAATCACCGAGATGCTTTCCCTGGGAAAGCTTGCTTTGTAGCTTTATCGAGTAAATCATTCCCATGTCCTCATCACTGGCTCAGAAGCTACCAGGAGAAGAACCCACCTACAGTATGGTGTGGGAGCTGCTCCATGCCTTTCGAGTTTTTCTCCTTGCTGGCCAGAGTTTGTTTTTATCTCTGCCTCTCTGGGGACATGGAACTGGCCAAGGAGTGGCTCCCCAGCCAGAGGTTTGTGTTTTCTGAGCTGGCAGTGAGTCACGCATGAAGCTGGATGGCAACTCATGCTGTCCGCATGTATGCAGCCATGGATGGTTACACAGCAATGAAGTACAATAACTTGTTCAAAACCTGTCTTGTTTTATTTGAATCCCTGCTGATTCTGCTGGCACTGAGCCACAGTGGTGTTTACTGACCTTTCAAAGCAGCACAGTTGACAGTGGAAACAAAATTAACTTATTTCCAAGTGTCTGTGTGCAGACACCAAACCTGTGGTGTGCAGGGTGGCCTTCAGACCTGTTGTTAAACTGTCAGGATGAATCAGGACAGCCAGCCAGCACTGTTCCTGCTGCAGCAGCTGCCTGGCTTTGAGCAGGAATCCACCCCAAACATCTGTGCATTGATAACTCACGGGCTGGTCCCACGCAGCAATGTGCAAAGTCTGCTCGGCTTCCAGGTGATGGCACTTCCTGGCTGTGCAGAGACAATCCCACAGTGCTCCCTGCAGTCTTGGCCGAAAACACCCGATGGGGATATATAGGATTCCACTACATCTCCATCCCTGGGAATGCATGGGGACATGAAGAAGGCAGGTCCTCACAGAGCTAGGCCATTCCCAGGGTGCCAGAGTGGATGCAACAGGCATCCCAACTACACACAGCTGCCTGTGGTGCCATACCATCTCCAAGCATCTTCCCATGGTTCCCCTGGACATGAGCTGGTGCTGCAATAAGGGTGGCATAAAAGACGCCTGCTGAATAACTAGGCTGTTACAGTGACTGCTGGTAGAAAAATGTAGATCCCAGTTTACCAAAGTCCTATGGCAGTTGGGAACGTGATCTCTCTAATGAGCAGCCCTCAAGTTCTTCTTTTTTCTTTTTCACTCAGCCCTTGGGGTAGGAAGATCTGGTTGTGCCCACAGAGGAAAGAGAGCTCTGGCTATGCCAGGGGTCATCCTCAAGCTGGCTTAGATGAGATGTGTAAAAGTTGAGGGACTCCAACTCAATCAATACACTATGACCACTATCAATTTTCTTTTAATGTGGTCTGCCATTTATAACTCCAGTTTTTAGTGAGAACTTTTCAAGTACTAGCAAGATCTCTACCCAGCTGTGGTGTGTCTGCACGTTGCAGGGGCTTGCCAATAGTTTCTTTGGAGACACAGACAGTATTCAACCACTGGCCAACACATATGCAGAGCTAGATTTAACTAAAATAAAACAAAGAAAGCCTTGCACTTTGATGTGAGAACACAGCTATATCCTCAGGAGTTTATGATCATCCTTCTATCTCAGAGAAGAAGCTGCAGCATCCAGGCCACATTTGCTGGTTTGTGCTGAAAGGCTGGGCTAACAGGGGATTAACAGGCAGACAGTTCCAGGATGGATTATCTCTGTGCATAATGGTAAAGAAATGTCACTTATTGCAACATGTACTGACACCAGGCTTGGAAGTCTGCCTTTGGCAGTGTGCTCTTTGGGTGAGTGCTGTGTTGTCCTTCCAGGCCTGTGGAGAAGTGCATTAGGTTTTGTCTCAGGCATCATGTGTTGGTGTCCTTGCAGCCTCGACAAAAACTCCTGAACTGTTATTCTTTTATCCTGAAAATTTGCAACACGCAGAGTCTTCATCTCCCACCTTGAAAGATTTAGTTAGCTTGGGTACCCCCACCCCAGAACACTTCTCATGAGGGATGAACTGATACTGTGAGACAGATGAGCAGACAGATAGCAATAATGACCAAGATAAATCTAATTGTTTGGGACATTTGAGACATGTGTGGTATTTAATTTGTCCATACCAGGAAACATGACAAAATAAATTAGTAGCAGAGGAAAAGATTACATAGTGCCATTAAAGTGTGAAGATTTTTGTGTATTTAGTCAAAGCACTGCCTAATATATGAGAGTCAGGGAATATCCATTCCAGCTGTGCACTTAATTCCCCATATTCTACATACCAGTAATTTAGATGTCTTCATTTAAATTCTTTCAACATTTTTAGCAGTGTAACAGGCGTTGGTTTTTTCTCTCTTTGTTTAAAGAACACAACTTTTTCTCTAACACATTGATGAGGCTTGTTTTATTTTTCCTCTTTGAAGATAGAAGCAGTATTAATATTTCTGTAATAAGCAAAATAAAGTCAAGAGACAATAACTCTCCTTTGTCAGTTAAATACTCCATTATAAAAAGGAGAAAATAAATTATAGAAAGAAAACAACATTATGACCACAGAATTCTGGTATTTTTTCCTACATCAAGATTGCTGTTTAGATCCAAAAAAGAGTTTTTCGTATTTGGTGACTAAATACTATGAAGGAAGTTACATATTGTTCAGCTGGTCACAAGCAAGCCACCGGATGGATGAGGTGCAGCTAGAGGAGGAACTGACTGATGTGCAGCCTGTTTTCATTGTAGTCATGCCGTATGGAGTGAATAAAACTGTATTTATCCCTCTCTCCCTTTGTGAATGAATGAGAAGGTTTTGTAATATTTGTGCATTGGGTTCTTTAGAGGAATCTTCACTCGTGTCCCACCAGACAGTGGGCCAGTAGAGGCAGCCCAGTTTTGGCTGTTACAGATGTCTGATGGCTGGAAGAACTATATTTTTGCCTCTTGAATGAAGGAACTTTATTTTTGCTCCCTGAGTGACAGCACAGAAAGCGTTATCCATGACTGAGCTCCTTCCTTCCCATCACAGGCTGGGCTGCCCCATTTACCTTCTGTCCTGACTGGGAGATGTAAATGACAGGATCTTCAGGTACTCAGAGAAAAAAATGATCCTAGCTATAACAGATATGAGCAAGATGATAAGTAACATTCATTTTCAGCAGTGACATAGCTGTTGGAAATACTAAGCATCTGACAGTAACCTATATAGGTAGCTATTGAAAAAAAAAAAACATGTGAGAGAGACAGACAGAAAATTAGTGAGAAAGCATACTACAGAAACATACTACAGGAGTAAACAGGGAATTCTTATTTCTACCAGTCAATAATAGCTAGATGCAGACCCCGGCAAAGCAGTCTGAGCTCATTGCTTTTCACATAGCTGCCATGTGCTAGCTAGGAAATTTAATTCACCATCAAAACACAGGCTCCCTGGATTTCACAAATGATATAAAAATATCTCTACACATCAGAGAAAAGAGAGGAGAGGTTTGAAGAAGACAGGCATGAAAAAGGTCCACCTCTTGCAGAGTCTGCAGTTCACTACACTAAGAGATGTTTCAATAAATCGGTGACTTCTGTAAAAGGCACACATACCCAGAAAAATCATAGAAGAATTTGCTATGGATCTCACTGCAGTGTAAGCATGAAGATATGGTAGGACATCTTTGCAGAAGAAAATGCTTTCTCTCAAAATAGTGACATAGCACATGGGCCAGACACTTCTGTTAATATTAGTGAAAAGACAAAAAGAGACTTAGAAACCCAGCCTGTGGTGGAGGAAGCATAGAAAAAAAAGAGCAGACAGCACAAAGAAAACCGCTGAGAGAACAGCTTCATCAAGATCCTGGGCTTCAGGCCATACCCAGCATGGCTGCAGCAATGAAACCAAGATATCACAGAACAGAAAAGGAGGGTCTATGTCCCCCGAAAGAAGGAGAGGAAAAATAAGTTGCTAGAAAGTTGGGGAAGCAGCAAGGCAAATATCTTGAAGCAGAGTCTTGCTTTGATCCTGATGATAAATCAACATCGCCAAAATGGATGAGCCATTTGGACCCATTCACTGCTGTTTAAGGGTTTGTCCTTGAAGTGATGAGCACATGTGAAAACCTACAGATGCACTGAGGAAGGGAAGGCAGATGACATCAGGCTTGAATTCAGATTAGAAAAAAGTGCATGAAAGAGCAGAGAAAAAAAAAAAGAACTTACACTGCACCATAGGAAAGTTTGGTGTTCCCTTTCAGTCCTCTGACAGACTTGATTTTTGGCCCCAAATGGAGAATACCACATGTCCTTACAGATCATCCGCCTCTCTGTGTACCCAGGCTGTCTATGAGCACTGTCTAACAGGAAGGTTGAAACTAATTTGTAGCACTGGAGTTCCACATGGGACTGGTGCTCCACAGTGTCTCAGCTGGTACAGCTGTCCTGGGCTTATCCACTTCTCTGGGTCCATCCCATGGACCACAGTGGTCATTTCCTCAGCATTCGGGGTAGCTGGCACTATTTCATAAATAAAATAAAATAAAATAAAAAACTAAGACCAAGACATGTAAATGATCTCAAAAGATCAAGATTCTTCAAAACATCTGTCCTCACAGATGTATGTTTGCATTTCTTCTTAGCTTTTCTTCTCTACCAGAGAGAGTGAATTGCCAAGGACTGGATGTATGGGGGTCATCTTCACCAAAGAACTTATAAAATCAATACCAAAAGAGGTACAAAACTAGGAACAGATGATGTCAGCCCCTGACGTTTTCCAGCATCTGGTGGATGCTGCTGTTACTATCACATTAATATGTACACTTAGCATTGTAAAGATTCACATTGGCTTTTAAAAAATTATTTCAAATGATCCATTAAAAATAATTTTCAAGACAATACTTTTTTCCATTTTTTATGCTGATACAATTGCCATATATGACATGCATAACAGGAGCTTTTTGTTTCATCTAAGTAGTAAGCAGGTTTTTTCTGATGGTGTACAAAAAGCATACCCTAAGAGTGCTGATTTTGCACCTCATGTTGGATGGTTTGATGCTTCCAATTATTAAACACATGAATTGTGATGGCAACACAGCATGTTTTTCAGCTAGGAAGAAATTAGGAGACAAAACGCTGAGAATACAGCCTGTGTGCATCCAAATCTCCCTACTCTCAGCACTCTGAGTAAAAATGTAATCACCTCCTTGTCATAATTTCATTTCCAAAAGTCAATGGGATAACGATATCAGAGCATATGTAACACAGTGTTTCGTTAAAGTAATGTTAAATACTTTGCAATATACTGAGTATTGTTGAAGAGTTCTTAAATAAATATAGTACAAGTTAGGGACAATATGAATGTGTTCAGCGTTTCAAATAACTTCATTCTTTTAAAGCTTGAGCACATCTGACTATCAGAAATCCAGATCAGTGAGGTTAATTGTGTTCACAGGGGTATTTTATAGCCTTTTTTTGAAGCATCCCCTCTCTAGCCAGTCTGGTTGAAGGCCTTTTACTTGCAATTTAGATTAGAGATAAATGCTGGGGAGTTGTCAGCCAGTCCTCCCTGTGCTACATTCAAGATAAGTGTAGGGCATGTGTGGATCCAAGAGCTGCCCACAGCCGCTGAACATCAGAGGAGGTCTGAGCACGCCCTGCGCGACCCCATGGGCTGCTGCACCTCCGCCAGCACAAGGATGGCTGACAGCTGCTTCAGGCCCATAGGCTCTCTGCAAAGCTTGGATACACAAAAATATGGTTTGATTTTTTATTAAACATAATGATTTTCTTTTTTTGAAAAAGTGGTCTCTCATTTGGTTTGCATTTTAACGTTTACATCTCACAGATTCTCATAGGAAATCTTGCCATAAAAAGGTGAAACTGAAGCCTACTAGCCTGTGTACTGCTGAAGATTATAAAACTGTGCATTGAAATTTATATAAATAATAAAAGAACTCTTTTTTTTTCCAATTTTATTCTAAATCTTTGTGTATGTAAATTAAAATATATGGAGACTTTTTAAAAAATATATCTAATCCCAACATAATTAATATCCTGTAAAATTCAACTGTCTGTACAGAGCATGACCTTTAATGTTACGTATTCATTATTGTAATCACTGTGAAGACAAGCTGCCTAGCAAGTGAACAGAGGCCATGGCAAACAAAGATCATAATGAGATCTTGAAGATCTGCATGGTAGAGTAAATTAGAGAAGTTCCGTGTATGATTTCATTATATACACCTCAATGATAGCAGAAAAGACATCTGGCTTATTTTGCATAGACTGGATAAAAGACATTTTTCTGTTATCCCAGAACATTGTGCAACTACACAGCCATGCTTTTATAGAAAAACAAATATAAAGCAAGAACTCAAAGTTACCCACTATGGATTCCATTGTGGCAACCTACTGCATAGGTTTACATTGGGGATGCCACAGAAGCCATGCATATTGAAATAATTTCTTCAAGTCTATTTTTTCTCTGTGAATTTTTGTATTTGATTATTATTTTTTATTTATCTTTTTCAGGCTGGTGTAAATTGCATCTAGGTCTGATTGATGGTGAGATTTGTGCTAGAAAATAAAACTTTCACTCCAGCTGGAATGTAAATGAAGCCTTTCAAACCAGCACAGAGCTTTTAATAGAAAGAAAATGAGTTAACCTGGAATCTTATATACGCAGGAAAAAAAAAAAAAAATGGGTACCTAAACAGTCTCACTTTTTCTCTGTTACAGATCTTGATAAAATATAATGGCTTTATCAAATCCAGTTTGTTGTGCTGCCAAGATAATACTCATGTTTTTCAAAGTTACTTATAAAGTAGACAGCACCAGCAGTGTGTCAGTACTGTGCAATCTATAGGCCTGAGTTGGCAGCAATTACTGCCAAGTGTATACCACGTGAGGACAATTTTCAAATCCAGAAATGGAAACCGGGTGCCTGGCCAGTGCTGGTTGCCTGAGGGGGCAGCGTACTGAACAGCCACTTACCACAGTGAAAACCCCTTTGCTCCTCATCTTGGGCATAGCTGACTCCCTATCTAAAGTCACAGCAACAGCAGCAGAGGTTGCAAGCCTGGCATAAACAGCCATTAATGTGACTGTTTGGGGTGGCGGAGCAAGAGGAGTGTCAACATTGTTGAGACAGTTGGAAAGTTTAGAAATTGCTCCTCCAAGGTATCATTTTCGATTGGTAATAAATCATTTGAAAACAAGGAGACTCCTGTCTCTAAGGTCAACCCCTCTTTGCAGACAGGGTAAGGCTAGGAGAGGAAGAAGCCATATTATAAACAAGTGTCACATGAATACTGGATAACCCGAGCACACGAAACTAGTAATTAGCTCCTAAAATATCTCTTTCAACAAAAGAGAAACTTCTCTAGAACAAGATATGAAAATATGTAAGTTCCTTCTGCAAAGCGAGAGTGGATATGGGGATCATGACCACCTCTTCCTTGTGCACACCAGAATAAATGTTGTGCCACACTCAGTTCTTCTCAAAAGTGAAGTCAAAGTTGGAGAGTAAATATGAGAAAATGTACATTTCAGATCCCATTGCCCACATAAGGAAGGCATGTCTATCTCCAGACCTGTTCACTTGGAATCTCTCTCTAGGGCTGAAGAGCAGGAATGACCTTTGCTTTTGTTTCTGAGGAGGATTACACAGCAACAAAACGAAGCAAGGTCCAAGTAGGAGATATCTACCCACTAAAACACTTTACTGAGGTGCAAAGGCCCTCAGTTTGGTGAGGTTCATTAGTTTCATGTTAGATTATTTGTCATGAGAAGCCTGCAACAGTCTGAAACCCCTTTCCCTTATTCCCACGGCCTTCCTCATTTACACATTCATCTACCTGTTATTACACTGAGGACAGGGAATTCTCTTTGACCACTCTAGAAATGCACCAAGAGTGGGATGTGCACATTTGCACAGATGATCAGGATATGAGAAGAAGTACGGTAAGTACAATTTCCTTATCTCATGCCTTCCTCCATGTGCTGCAAAACCCCATCCTTCCAGTGCACATAGGAGGGTAGCGTGGAGCCAGGTATACCTGAAGGGAAATGGATGGCAGAATGGGAATGCTGTGCCCTGCTGTCCACATAGCTGGTAGAGCGAGGCTTAGAGGCATGGATTCCAGAGCACAGGCATGCCTTTACACATCCAAGCTCAAGTTAAATTTAGCTTTGGATGTCAAAGATTTGCTGTTGTAATTAATTTCTGGCATGAATAGACACATTTGTCATTTATTTTGATGATTTATGGCAGCAATTTATCCTCAACATAAATCCACTGACTTTGCTGCAGTTACATCACAGCTTAATTTAGCTGGATATTTTTATCACGGGAAGGAGCAGAATTAAAAAATCACGTGTCTCAGCTCAGGCATTTGTTTTCTACTTTCATATTTTACATAAATTGCATTTCTTTAAGCAATGTATCCTCTAGCTTTCTCTTTTCCTATATTGTGATAGCATTATTTCTTTTTCCTTTTCCTACTTTTTGCATCAGGGCTTATTGACAAAATTGTCACCCATGATGTGTTAGTTGTCTTACAATGTTACACATCACTGCTGCCTTGCACTGCTCCTCTTCTCCCTATGTCTCTCACGTACTGAGTAGGTTGCTTTCTCAACAGCAAAACCAAATAATCTATATTAAATGCTTTTTATGCACTCCTCAGCCTTGCATTGTTCTTTTATTTTTAGCAACTTCACAGATAATGCCCTGAACAAGTGCAGGGCAGAGATCTTCATGTAAATTGTTGACAACTTCAAAACAAGTCTTCTACACATGCTATAAAATTAACTATACAAACTCTCATCAGTTTTTTAAAAACTTCATTCTTTGACCATTTGCAATATTATCATTAAAGAACAAATACAGTACTCAAAATGGATGCCATGTACAAGGACACAAGTATCTGTTCCCTTTGCAAGGCAGATTCTTGGAATCTGCACAGTTGCCAAATCCAACAGCTTGAACTGTTTTATTACGTCTGCTTAATTCATATTCTGGGCATACACTGGCATTAGTGTAAAACAAACACTAGTGTTCTATTTCATGGCAATCTTTCTGGTATAGACACCCCTGGGAAACCCTCTTTTCTGCCAGGCTGGGCACAGAGTCATTGAAGAAGAACCTAAGCTCTCAGAAATGATTGCATGTAGTATAGTTGGACTGCTAGAGACCAATGAACAAATGAAGGTCCCTGAAAGCACCTGAAAGACTCTCTGAAGAGCAATTTTAAAAACTGTTAGAATACAACTGCACATCAAGGTATCTCCAGAGACATCTGTAATGAGGTTGTCACAGACCTCGGAACACAGCACACAGCCCTGAAGGAGGCCAGGAGAGAAAGGAGGCTCCAAGGCAACTGACGGCTTCCTGCAGGCTTTGGAAATGTGGGGAATCAGCCTGCAGCCCTGCTTGCTTCTCACTAGTTCATCTGTCCCCGCACACCTGAGTGCCTTGGTGCTGAAGGCAATTATCAGCAGCACACAGTAGAAAGTTGTAACGGGGCAGGTCAGAAAGCTACAGACAGCATTTAACAAGCAGGTGTAGGTACACCTATATGTGTGTTCTGCTGCTTGTTTTCTCTGTGTGCTCTGCATTCCTGCCACAGTAATTAGCTGAGTTGTGATGATATTTTGATATCTTCATACACAAACAATCCCATTAAGTAAACACAACATGCCATCTGAAGTCTTCCTCCAAGCTGGGTGACAAGACCTTGCACAAAGAAGGTGAGGCCCTTTCTGACAGTGGCCCATCAGAGGTGCACGGTCTGATCCTCCGCATCTGCTCGCTTGTCACCTCTGCTGCTTCAGCCGACGGCGGAGGATTTTCAGACACTTCTAATTATGTTTGCATTTAGCAACCTTCTGTTGAGCTACTCTTCAACAGAACAGCCACAACAAATAAACAGCCAAGCTTGGGGATGCCAGTTCAAGTGGGCAACATTCTCACTCTGGGGACATCTGCTTCTCCCTAGCTCCAAGATGACCGATTGTCAGCCGTGGCCTTCCAATTCATAGCAGCCTTCCCACATTAGTCTTTGGGTCCCAAAAATGAAAGATCTCATAGACTTCTTTTGGACATTTTTTTTACTTTTTTTTCTTTATTGGGCCTTCCAGAGCCCTGGAAAAATGTCTGCAATATCTTTCATAAACATCATCATTTATTAATGTACGGCAAGCCTGAAAGAGCCCAGTTGTTTGGGTGCTTGGTAACGTCTGAGGTTAGCTCATTTATAAAGAAGAGCAACACTGGAAAGTGTTTCTCTTCAGAGAACCATGCTGATGAAAAGTTGCTTAGAGCTCATCCAAAATTCTGTCTCACACCAGATCTTTAATACAGTTTCTTTTGGATGAATTTACAGTACGTTTTTTCTTCTGCCTAATAACCACTAGTATATTTATATGCGTTATTTTAATGCAGAGTTGTTTGCTTTGTTTTGTTTTGTTTTGTTTTTTAGTATTATGTGAGAGATGGAGAAACAGCACCTGGGAAATTTGGCTGGCATTTCTGCAAAAATGTAACAATAGTATGACAACTGAACCATGTGGGTATTGGTAGTTAACTTTCTTTTAGTTTAGTAATCTCAAATGTAATTGGAATATTCATAAGATAACAAGACTCATTAAAAATACATCTTCTATAGAGTGAAATGCTGTAGAAATAAGCCAGTATGTTTGCAGGTTGAACAGATCAAAACCAGCAGAAGCCAGAAGAGAAGGAGCCACAATAATAATAATAATAAATAAATAAATAATCTCCTTTCTCTTTTGTAAACATATGCATAAGAGAAGGATTAGGATCACCATGTAATATTTAGGACAGTTACATGGGAAATACATTTCCCATAGCAACAGCTGTTTCAGATGTTAGAGCAAGATTAAAGAGAACATATTTAATCTATCTCTTGTTTTAAACGAATGGTTATCTGCTAAGCCAGCAGATCAAAACATGAACTTCTTTGAAGACAAACACCTTTTTGCAGAAATTTATTCTTTCTGTAGTTTTTGTTTTTCTTACCTGATAATGGGCAATCATGGGTCATACTGCATGTTTCTGTGTAATTACTAATTGACTATTTCAGTTCTACATGATTAGCCAAAAAGACTCTTAAGTAAGTAAAAAGGAATGCAAAAATGTTAATAAATTCAAGATGTTAAACTTTGATTTGTACCTGATTCCATTAATATATGCAGTCCAAATTAAAATGTAACATCAGACTTTCTGGATCTGTTGGCTTTAAAAAATCCAATAAAAGCAAATTTATATTATAAAAATATTATAATCCAGTTTTGATCTTAGCTCTAGCTCTGTTAAAAGAGGCAAGTAATAACTTCCATAAATGAGTAATTATCAGAGATTATTATTTTTCAATAGCATTCAAAAATTTGCCAGGCGTTACAGCACAAAGAAAAAATATTGAACTTCTCTCTCCTAGTACAAAGATATTAGGCTCAAATCCTCAAAAGCTTTGATACTTAAGCCCTACAGAGGGCCCAGATTTATCTCATCTTACCAAAGGATCCTAAATTAGGACTCAACACAGACTCACTCTGAAAGTCCCTCAGAGAAAATGAACAGTACCAGACAATGACCCAGCTTCCCTAAAGGCTAAATAACCTTCTGAAGGAGTTTCCCTCTTGCTTTTAGGGTGTTGGGGAGGAAAACGACTCAGGAAGGCAAAACTGAAGCACCTTGCTGGAAGGCACCTTGCTGGAAGGACAGTGGCTTATTAAGAGCTCAGTACTTCAACACTTGTGACAAGCAAAACCTCTGCAGTGTGGGGTGTTCCAGGTGCCACTGATAAACAAGGGAAAGGACAGAGAGAAGCAGGAAAAAATTGTGGCAAAGGACTATGTACTCATGAATTTTTTATATAGGCATGTCCTGGTGATAGTTGCAAATTTATTAACTGATTTATTTTACTTATGTTAATCAGATCACGTACTGCAGGCAGCATAGAAGAAGCAGTTGTTTTTTGAGTAACATAAATAAAGAGCAGATGGTGACTTCGTGAGCAGGGCCTCGATTTGTTCTCAGTTCCAGGTTCACAGTCACATTATATTTATTAGAATCTAAATCAGAATATACCATATTTGAGCCAATATTCACAAAAAATCTACATGGAAAAGCTTAAATTTGGTAGTTGATAGTCAGGGTGTTGATTAATCTAATTTTCAATAGAAGAGACTTAAATCCTGGCTACTTGAGCCTTGGCACTTCTGATTTATATCAGTGGAATAAGAAGTCAGTTATGGGACCACATGGAGACCTTGATTGCCAACCAGCAAAGGCATCCCCTGGGATGTGGGAAACTCGTGTTCAGGTCTCCATTCCAAGTATTTCACAGTCCACCTCTCCACAAGAAGA
The DNA here is from genome assembly GCA_013399715.1 of Alectura lathami. Lineage (NCBI taxonomy): Eukaryota > Metazoa > Chordata > Aves > Galliformes > Megapodiidae > Alectura > Alectura lathami. Next base: position 207,997 of record VXAV01004933.1, on the reverse strand, counting down.
GTTCAAAAGCACCAACTTCACAGAGAATATAGCCGCACGATATTTGGGATATCTGCCCGGATTTCAGGATAGCAGTTTTCACATCTCTGCCTGCATCAGGAGGGGAGAGGACTTGCAGCTGCACCATCCATATCTCAGGGAAGTTCCCTAACCTTTGACATCCTAGCCTATTGTTCTGGCACACTTGTCACTTGATCCCATGCAAGTACAAGGGACACAGCAGGACAGAAATGCTCCATGAAGGAGCAGAGCAGCCTACTGTAGAGAAGGCAGCATACAGGAACTGCAGTGTACAGTAAGTTCTCATCTCAACAACCTTGCAGAGGTTCTGTGTGGTTATAGCTTTTAAGCCAAATTCTCTTCAGCTTCTTCGGTATCCATCAGTCCTTCTCTGGCTGTGGCCATGGATGTGACACTTGCTCACTTCTGGGACACATCTGAGGTACCCTTCTCTCTTACCTTTATTTATGGTAGTGCAGGTCATAGACACTGACATCTTCAGAGCACCAAATGAATGGCACAACTTCAGTCAGGTACATGTTGTCTGAGGAAGGCATTTGGCACTGCACGCCTCTTGCTGTTAGCTCGCAATGCCGCACCAACTTTGCCTGTCTTCCTGAAAGCTGAGCTCAGGGCCAGAGGCAGGCCTAGCCTAAAGCAAATAGGAAACAAAAAAGAGAATTAAGCTCCCTCTGCTGTAACACATCCTCATGAATAGACCAGGGCTTCCTGACTGATTATTTTTCAGTGGCGTGGTGGTATGTCATGTGTTTGCACCAGTCAAGGAAGGGCATTAAAAAGCCCACTGAAAGGGCTGAATTCCTTAGGAAGAGGAAGCTGCTCAGTCTGTCTGGCTGGCTTGCCAAACCTCTCTCCTCTCTGGGGAGAGTTTTGTTACAAAGAGGGTTTCCCCCTTCTTTCACAGAGCACTTTCAGTCATTTAAATGTGAGCTCTCTCTTTGGATAGTGTTAGAAATGCATACCTTTCTTGGGTCTAAAATGGCCATTGTTAGAAACAAAACCTAAACACCTCTGTGTGTGGGAAAGTAGGAACTAGCACAAATGGTCACGACAGCAAATGGACACCACTTTTCTTTCCAAGTGAACATGACCCCAGATGGTACAACAAGGCTGTATGCTGGCTGTCTTTAAAGTACTAAAATAAAGCCCCACTTCAAATACATTTGCCTCTAGAAATAGAAGATTATCCTCTATATTTATGTTATATTAGTGGTGGGTTTTGGAAGTTTTGCCAGAAGTCATCCAGAAATCAAAAAACAAAAGAAAAGAAAAAAAAAAAAAAGTTTTACATGAATCATCCATGTTATGGTCTTCATAAGCCTACATCATTACCAAAGTATGTCCCAAATTGCTGCATGAATACCAGACCTGAAACACTGGTGGGAAAAAGAGGGTATAAAGTTATGTCAGAGTACAACTGGTACTAATATCATGGCAAAACAATATCATCCTGTTAGACTACGAAATTTCTGTGGTGATACTCTAAGACATATGACTTTGATACAATAACAGATGTGGTAATACTCTATTTTAAATAGGACGCAATGCCTCCAACAACCTGTGGCAGTGTAACCTCAAGCCATGAGAGCAAAATAAGACTGAACTTATAAATTTTTTAATACTTATTATACAGTGCAGCACTGCAAAGGCAGTACACACTACAGATCTGACTGAGGGAGCCTCTGAATGAAGGCGCTGACACAGATTCTTCTGATGACATCTAAAATGAAGAAGGTTAGTTTAAGGAAGACAGTTATACTTGTCTTTCAACAGCTATCTCATGGAATGGTTTATACTTTTTTTTCCATGACCTCTTAGTTACAAAAAGGAGGTTTATGAGTGCTTGCTAGCAGACATATTAAATTGCAACACACAAAATAAAGATAAGCATATCCATCCATTCTGACAATATTTTTTTCCTTGTTTATTACAAACCTTAAGAAAGTGGGGGCAGTCAATCGCAGAAACAGATTGACCAGAGAGGCTGTGCCATCTCTAGCCCTGGAGCTTTGCAAAATTTTATGTGTGAACCACCTCATTGGATCTCATAGCTGTCATTACTCTGAGATGGAGGTGGACTTCCTGAGATCCATTTGGACCTGAATTTTGTATCGACTATTTACCTATGTAATTTTATATTTGAAATAATCTACATTGGATTCCCATCATTCAGCATTTTATTTCCACTATAGCAATTTTTCAGTCATGCAGAAGTCTCTGGATTACAGACCCTCAATTTCAAGGGAAACTCTAACCTCTCCAACAGCTGCCAGAACAGCAACACAGTGGGACATAGGCAGTCAAGAGGTATAGAATGGGCAGCTACAGGTGATGCACAGTTGGATCTACTATTCACTAAAAAAAAAAGAGTTGGTCAGGTGTGTGATAATCACTGACAACATTGGCTACAGTGACCACAAAGCAGTGGAGTTCTAGCTCCAGAGGAGGATAAGCATGGATGCAGCAGAGTATAGGAGACCTCAGATTATTCAGGGAACTGGTAGGTGGCAACACCACAGCTCTGAAGGGTGAAGGATGTCAGGGAAGCTGGTAGGTCTTTAAAGAATGGTTCATCCCAATACTCAGGAAACAAAGTGGACCTATCAGTATACTTGTTTGATTGAGCAGAAAAGCCATGACAGATATCTAGTGCAAAAAGACAACACAAAGTAGAAGAAGGGCTGGACTGTAGAGGAGCAATACAGAGGTGCAGATGGTGTCACAAAAACTAAAGGTCAGCTGGACTGTAAGCTTTCAAGGGATATCAAAGGCAACAAGGAGAGCTTCTAAGATTAAGTTAGCAGTAAAAGGCTGAACAAGGAAAGTGTGGGCCCATTAACAAATGGGGCAGTGATTTAGTGAGAGCAGACAGGCTGGTGTACTCAATGCCTTTGCCTGTCTTCACCAACAAGGCCTCTACAGTAAACAACAGAGTTCAAAGAGGAAAGTAGCTAACAGAAGAGGATGAAAACTGAGTCAGAAATTACAGGCAAAATCTTTGCCCAGACAAAAACTTGGCTCTGGGTACATAGAGGGATAAACCTTGGCTGCCAGCATGGATTTACTAGAGATAGATGATTCCTGACAACCTGATACCCTTCTCTGATAAATTGCATGGATTTCTAGATGAGTGGATTGTAGTGTCTGTCATTTACCTTACTTTAACAAGGATTTCAGCTTTGCCTCCCACAGCCTGGTATCCAAGTTAAGATATTAAGTTATGAATGGATGGAAAAAACAAATGAATAAAAAACAGGTTGCATAACTGGACTCTCAGATGAGTAGGTAATGGTTAGTGGGTCATATTCTACCTGCAGGCCAGCAACAATGGAGCAATGCACAGGACTGTACTGGAACTTGTCCTGTTTAATGCCCTTATCAGTGACCTGTAGGACGTGACAGTGCAACATCATCACACTTGCAGTTGACACCAAACTGGGCAAACAGTCAATATACTCAAGATGATGTCCGAGAAGGAGTAGGACAGGCTGGAGGGATGGGCCAGTTTTATGAAATTCAATGAGGAATTGCTGGACTTCCTGGAAGAGCGCAACCGTGCTTCACACTTCAGCTGCAGTGTCCGCATGCGTGCAATGAGAACCTCAATTAGCCTCCTCACCCAACCTATGTATCAATGCTGCTGAAAACCTGCTGCCTCACTGCCCAAATACATTACAATTCACTTCTTCACTTCTTGGTCTTTCTACACACTAGTGGGTCTGATCTAAAGCTCTGAAGTAGCACACTGATGCTGTGGGTAAAAAAAGGTAGAAAGAGAGAATGGAAACAGGAGCACATGAAAATTGCTACCATTCCATGCCAGCATCCACTGATGTAGTAAATGTATACACATCCTTAGACTCCCAGCCAATTCTTTTTACAATTTTTGTCCACCTGCTGAGAAGAGGGGCAAGTATCACTCACAGATGAATGAAATTTATCTTGCTCCTGAGCCAAGGTATTGTAATAGGAATTTCAGTCTTCAGTGATCTAGCCAAAGGGAGCCTAGAAACTTTTTTAAGTATCCTCAGTCACACACATTCTTCATACCAGGAGCTAAAAATATTAAAGTCACTGGCACAGCAAACTGACAGAACAGCTAAAACTTTGGTCTGCTAAAGGCATTAAAATGGGGAAAAAATATCCTACAGACATTGTCAGTACACTTGAGCAGCTCTAGTGTAGTCTAGGGAAGGAAATTAAATGCAAAAAAGATGCAAAAATATTTAGGGTTCCTCAAGTATGAAGTTGCTCTATTTACCAAGAGGCAAAAAGGAGGAGAAGACTGGAGAAATTTGACAAGACTCATAAAAATCTCTGAGGCTTAAATATCCATGCGGTAGGAATCTCAAAGTTAGGAACTCACAGGAAATACCCATGGCCATATTTCCAAGGGTACTGAGACGTCAGTGAGCCAGGCCTGAGGCCCTTTGGAAAAAAAAAAAATTGGAGCAGAGACCAGAAGGACTTACGGAGGAGACTTGTGACCTGACTTAACCACGTTAGGTGCGTGTGCCAAAATGTCAACACACAAAATCATTGCACAGAATTTCCCAGTTATGGAAGATACATATTTATATATTTATTTGATAGCAGACTACATTGGGCTTTTCAAGTTCTGTCCTGTATCTCCAGAAGTACCTTAGTCCAGGCAATGCCAAGCATCTCTTCAGGTCCAGGCAATGCAAGGCAGCTTCGCAAATTGGTATTCCACCTGCTTGCCTCATGTGGAGCCTGGTCTGGCCATGACCCCATAACTCATCAACACAAAAGGAGGAAGTTATGTTTTTAATCTTTAGTTGAACCTGGAAGATAATCTGGATAGAACATCCAAACCCACACCTCAGTCATTCAAGAGTGCATTGACTACAGAGCCAGAGCATACGCTACCAAGGGAGAGGAGAGAAGGGAGATGGGAGGAGGTGCTACCATCCCCACTGGTTGAAGCCTTTCAACATTTCATCCTGAGAGTAGGATAGAAATTTCCTGAAATCTTGGATAAGGTGCCCAAGACAGGGGCAGAACATAAATATCATATTTTCTCTTCAATATTTCCCACTGTATTCCCACTCCAGCCAGTACTCCAAGTGGGCTTAGAACACACAGGAGAAGCCAAATTCTCCTGAAACACTCCAGACAGGGTTGACATACCTTGCTTAGACTGTAAGAATCTCAGTACCTGAATAGATGCCCAAATCTGCCTGGCAAATCCAACATGAAGAATGATTGTGAGCCTGGAGAATCTTTTGCCTAACACAATGAAGAAACCCCTGAAGACAGAAAGCATCCTCTCTTGATAATGAAGTTTTAGGCTCCTCAAGAAGCCTAAGAAGGTATGGGTACCTCAAGAAGGTATGGGAGTACAACATATTTTTCCTGCAAATGGGGACAAAATTCCAATCTTGGTATAATATGCTGAACTTGTTTGTACTGCTGGTCAGACAGATGTTTTATCCAGGGAGCCGAATCATTATTATTATACTTGTGTTTTATTGCAGAGCCTCAGAACCACAGTTATGGCCCAGGATCCTACTGTAATGGATGACATATAAAAACAGAACTTATGTCCTTCCTGACAAGAATCTGAGAAAACCATTGGCTTCAGTGTGATTATTCACACCACAAAAAAAGCACCTAATTTGCCCTAACGAATTAACCATCTATACATTTTTACACACACACACATAAAAAAGGAAAAAAAAAAAAACGGACAACAGGAGAGCATCCAATATCAGGCTGTAAAGCTTAGGTTGCTTATGAAAATCACTATATGCACTTGTAGCAAACAACAATTTGTCTTCCTTGGAAACAAAGAGAGCCTTCCTTTTCGTTTGCTTTGGCATTTATTTGTGTTGGTGATTTCCAAGGAGCCAGGCTGGCCCCTAGAACTTAAAATTTAGGCAATGTAAAAGTGGATTATAAAACTGCTTGAATTCAATATTGTACCTCTTACTTGCAGATACGATTAAATAGTACATAAAAACCTGCTAGCAAGTAACTCTTAAAATATGACTCTTAAAATATGACTGTGATTAGACCAAAGTATTTAAATCTGTAGACAAGTTATATTAACCATACACACTGACTGACTTTGCTTATGGCCATGATCAAGCTTTACCAAGGAGCTAGCCAAAACTTGCCACAGAATTGGAGATGTCCTAGAAATTTCATGAGAAAACTACTTTCTTGCCTTCTTTCAATCTTAAATAAATAGCAGAGTACTGTGTGTGCTGAAAGTGAATCGTTTATGTTGGACTAAAAGAGGGAAGGAAAAAAAGATGCAAAGGCCAGAATAAAAGTAGGCTGGATGCCTGGAAATAAATATGAATATATTAGAAAAAATATTTCAAACTAAGGATGTGAAAAATGGAAAGCCTAAACCAAAACTAGGAAAGGAACTTAATATAATTCAGTTTTACGAGTAAATGGCATAATACCAGCCCAAAGCAGGTCAGGATCGCTCCTGGGATCTGGAAAAACAGGATACATTTCTACTTCTTAGCTGCTCTGGTGTGAATCTTGAACAACTCATTTGCTTTCTGCAGATTTGCTCCGGAATTAGGCAAAAATATTTTGCCTTAAACTCCTGCGGATGGGGAGTGTTCACGATGTATCCTTCCCGCAGAAGGACAGAGATTGCCTGCCAACTGACTTGCAAGACCACAAGTTTTACCTGATCGAAATGAGAGCAAAATTCAGGCCCACAAAATGCGCATTCACTATCATCACATCTGCCATTGGCAACACTCAGGATTTCCCAGTTTAGCTGGAGGAACACCCTTGATCTGCCTGAGCATGCCAGAGAAACACCACTAACCTCTGTGGCAAAGGCACAGAGAGTGAGATGACAGCATGCACTGCATGACAATTGATAAAAATTTTATTTGTTTCCTACCACAAAATCTGGGAAGATGTTTTCCTCTGGCACTTTCGATAGCTTTGCAATTGCAAAAATGAAGAAATACCAAGCTAAAGCTACTAAGTGCTACATGGCCAGCTGGTGATAAAAGGATGAACATTGCCATGAAATCATGACTGAAATGAGGATCTCCCTGATATTTTGCTTCTGTTTTGCAATACATATTATAAGTTAATTTTTGTTGGTTTTGGTGTTTTGTGATGAGAAATCTGTCTTTTGTGGCTGCAAAAGAAAGAAGAACTAGGTCATCGGCTTTATAACAATGCACTAGAAAAAGAGGGGTCTCTTTAATATAATGGAGTCTGAAAATGTTAGCAACAGAAGGACCAAGAGGCTTTATTGAGAAATTATCTTTAAAGACAAAGATAGATTGACTGCAGAAAGGGATTAAAAAGCAAGGACATTGAACACAAAAGGCCCAGGGAAGAGAAAATGTACTGAATTGTAAATACTGAACTAAGAGAAAGAAAATTATCTACAAATGGAAAAGATAAGAGCAGAGAGAGCTAACAGAAAATACAAGTAAAATAATTTCAAAAGATGATATTTTAAAATGTCATATAATATAAAGGCATTTGAGAAAAGATTGCTTAAAAAAAAAAAAAAAAAAGAAAGAAACCAAACACTGAATGAACAGGAAAACCCCTTGAATTGAGCCAGCCAGAGAAATAGGCATGTCGGAAGCAATGAATGGTGAGAAAAGAATTAAACAGGTTAACAGTGAGAGGGAAAATAGGGCTTTAGACAAATACTGGAGGACTTGTACTGTGTATAGGGCAAATTATATGACAGACACAGGAGCAATTAGTTGAAAAGTCTGTCATTTAATCCTAGGAGCTGGTTAGAACCCAAGCGGATGAGAAATGTGGTCTAAGCGGTTTCTCTAAGAACAGCATCCCAGAAGCCCAGCTAAAGAACATAAGCAGAAAGATGGTGTCAATCACACTTTTTGGAAGTGAAATGGCACAGAAACTGCTTGACTTCATCCCTGAGGGTTAAATGCTGATTCCAACCTTGTTTTAAGTTTTCAGCCTACATTTAAGAAAACCCCTCTTTTTTTTTTGTTCCATTTACTGCCAGAGCCTTTGACATTCCGCTTCTTAATTTTCTTCCTTTTCTCATAACTAAAAAGATCATTGATCAAAAACAATTCAACAAATGTCAAAGGCATTCAGTTAAAGCCAGTATGTGGTCTCAAAACATCTCACTTCTTGGCAGTGATGGAGAGCAAGAAGATTGGGTCTGGGTCATGATGATCTTATTACTTTTAAAGAAAGGTATTCATATTTAGTCATAAGTTCCATCTAAGACATCTTATTCAAAGGTTTGTAATACTAGCAGGCTGTACTCCACTAGTCCCCATGGGACCCTTGGGGTTTAACTGTCATGTTTAGTCACTGGAAAACTCTTTTCCACCCAGACATCTGGTGACCCATGTGACTAAACACAGGCATTGCCATTGCCTTTTACTTTGGGGGGAGATTGCACCAGAGTTTCAGGCTACAGAGAGTTTCAGAATCCTCCAAGCTCATATTCACAGAATCATAGAACAGAATCATAGAATCATAAGGGTTGGAAAAGACCTCTAAGACCATCCAGTCCAACCATCAGCCTAACGCCACTATGCCCACTAAACCATGTCCCTTAGTGCCACATCTACATGTTTCTTGGACACCTCCAGTGAAGGAGACTCCACCACCTCCCTGGGCAGCCTGTTCCAACACCTGACCACTCTCTCAGAGAATAAGTTTTTCCTAACACCCAAACTGAACCTTTTCCAGAGCAGCTTGAGGCCATTACCTCTCATTCTATCACGGTTACCTGAGAGAAGAAGCTGACACCCACCTCGCTGCAGCCTCCTTTCAGGTAGCTGTAGAGAGCAATAAGGTCTCCCCTGAGCCTCCTCTTCCCCAGACTGAACAGCCCCAGTTCCCTCAGCCGCTCCCCATAAGACTTCCCCATAAGGGCTCCAGGCCCTTCACCAGCTTTGTTGCCCTTCTTTGGACACGCTCCAGGGCTTCAACGTCCTTCATGTAGTGAGGGTCCCACAGCTGAACACAGCACTCGAAGTGCAGCCTCACCAGTGCCAAGTACAGGGGGACGATCACCTCCCTGTTCCTGCTGGCCACGCTATTCCTAATGCAAGCCAGGATGCTGTTGTTCTTCTTGGCCACCTGGGCACACTCTGGTTCATGTTCAGCTGAGCATCAACCAACACCCCCAGGTCTTTTTCGTCAGCACAGCTTTCCAGCCACTCGGCTCCCAGCCTGTAGCATTGCCAGGTGTTCTTGTGGCCAAAGCGCAGGACCTGGCACTTCGTCTTGTTGAACCTCATCCTACTGGCCTCAGCCCATCTATCCAGCCTGTTCAGATCCTTCTGTAGAGCCTCTTACCCTCAGGCAGATCAACACTTCCTCCCAGCTTGGTGTCATCAACAAAGTTACGGAGGGTGCACTCAATTCACTCATCCAGATCATCAATAAATATATTAAAGAGGACCAGACCCAGTACTGACCCCTGGGGAACACCGTTCATAACAGATTGCCAGCTGGATTCAGCTCCATTCTCCACCACTCTCTGGGCCCGGCCACCCAGCCAGTTTTTTACCCATCACAGAGTACACCTGTCCAAGCCATGGGCTGCCAGCTTCTCCAGGAGAAGCCTTTACCCCATTCATCAGATGAGTCACCTGATCATAGAAGGAGATGAAATTGGTCAAGCAGGACCTGCCTTTTGTGAGCCTATGCTGGCTAGGCCTAAACCCCCAGATGTTGTTAAGGATCATCATAGACACAGGGCAAAAATGCCTTGATGCCAGCTACTGCCCTGAAAATTACAACTACGCTTCGTAAAGGCAAGTAACATTTTTTAGTTATAAATTAAATATAAACAGGAAGAGCTGATCTGAAAAGATAATCATTAGCAAATGCTCATGTATGTTAAGTGCACATACAGATATATACTCACAGTTGTACGTACATCTAGATATCTTACATAGATACACTGCAACGAAATACGCAATTGCCAGTTTTGGGGTTCTGTACAGTGACTTCCTTCCTGTACATGAATTACACCACAAAATCTCTTAGTATGTACATTTGTTTCTGTAGCCTCATAGATCTATTTTTGTACACATCAGTGACAAATGCAATTTACAAAATGTTTTCCAGTGAGGTTTTTTTTCCATTATTTATTTCTGCAGTCATTACTGAATTTTATTTATCTCTTCCACCTTAATAGCAACACTCCACAGAGGCTGATGAAGGAAGAGACAGGCTTTTACAAAAAAACTTTGTTGATGTTTTTGCACTAACTGTGATTCTTGGCAGCCCATGCTAGCCTTTCCCAGTCTCAGTTGATGAAGTCATACCCACGATACCAACAAAGAAAGATTTAACTTCTGCCCACTCACATTAGGTGGGCTCTTCAATGTGCTTGTAAGAGAAGGTGATGGCTCCAGATTCCCCATGAGAAACAGCTTGTATTTATTTCTGCTGTCATTGCTAGCATCTGTGTGCCACATATTCCCTCAAGAGAAGGCAAAACACTGCTTGGAAGCTTAGGATCCCAAGGATAGGTATGTTTTGCATTTCTCTGGTTCACCAAATGCTACATGACTAATGCCAATGGCTAGGCTTCATGGGTGACTGTGGGATGCAGAGCTCAGTGAGTTTGTCATCTGAATTTGTTTTCCTAGAAAAGATAGGAGAAATATGGTTGTTATTTTCATGGTGAATCTTTATGTCTTCAAACTTAAAATGTAAGTTTATTATAACAGTTGACAGTCAATGACTTGACAGTCATTGTAACAAGTGGCACAAAAAA
>VXAV01004933.1:145906-179480 GCA_013399715.1 Alectura lathami | reverse complement strand
AAAAAAAAAGATCCCTGCCATTCTGCTGAAGATAAGGCCAGGAGGAAAAATGGTGATAAGAAGATGGAGACACATCAGTCAGACAGCAAAGCCAAGAGGATTTGCCACAATCTCAGAGGGTTCATGAATCCAGTCCAGCAGCTGCGCCCTGCACCTTGGTGCTCTGGAGACAGGTAAAATAGAATAAATCAATAAATCAATACATAAAATCAACCAGGAGAGCGTGTCAACACAGCTGGGGCTCCTTGGAAAACAGCTCTTCTTTAACCTACTCAAGACCTGAAACTGCTCCTTTGCTCCTCAGCACTGTAAAAGTTTGCCCTGTAAATAGTTATTGCCTGTCCACCAGAGGTAAGCAGTTGCAAACAGGCATATTAGATTTCTGAAAGCACTGACAAATCCTCTTTTGCCCTGGGTTACACACCTAAGATTCATTATCTTTCTCCAGCAACAGCCAGTACAACAGACTTTTTATTAACATTTGACTGATTTAAACTTTGCATAACTAATGGTCAATACTACAGTCCAGAGAGGGGCAGAAGAGGAATGTTCCAAATGGTTTAGCCCCCACTGCACTGAGAGAAAGTCATCTCTTATTTATTTTTTGGGGCCTGGCTTGAAACCTTGGCTATGTTAAATCAATGAAAACACTGCCTTTGGCTTGAGAGAGCTTAGCAGCAATGAATATGCTATTCAAACTTGAGGTTGGAAAAAAAGGCTGTAAAATTCAGGCAGCTCTGCAGCAAAACTGGACCTGATCCTCCTAGAAAAAAAGCGCATGTTCCTCAGCCTCATGGGTTTGTGATGCTGGGTTTTGCCAAGGTGGCTCAACCTTGCTCTACACCACAGCCCTGAGCCTGACTGCCTCCGTGGCATGCAGGATTGCAGGTACCAGCATGTGTACAGGCAGTGAGGGAGAGATTACCGCAAGAACAGGGGTGGGTATGGCTACTTAACCCAGCACTGCTTGCAGGAACCAGATTGCACCCCTGCCTTTGGCACAGACCTGTAGCTGTGCTGGGCCAGCTGCCCCCGCCACGTACAACCACTCATGATGTGTTCTCCCTCCACCTTCCTAAAAATACAGACAGAAAGAAAAGGGGAAAAAAAAGGTCTTAGGCTTGGAAAATTTCAGAACTAATAGTTAAAAATTAATTAAATTATTGGTACCTTAAAACAAGGTCTCATAATGGAAAGTGTTAACGAGTTTCAAACACCACTGCAGTGTGTCCAACTTTGAGCTGGAATGGCAATGTCATTTTGAATTGTCAGTGCCATGCAATGGCTTTTAAAGAAAAGAGGAAAGACAGCCACCTCTGCATGTGGAACTGGTCTACTAGGATAACCTTCAACTGGTGGGGTGCAACAACCAGGTTGCAACACAACAGCATGTTCAACAACTCGCCATAAGTTTGTGACATGACTGGACCTGGGCTCAGAGACTCTTTCAGAAGACAACAGGAACGTCAGCCACCACAGGAACCATGGCCTGGATCAAGCTTTCATCGACAACATGTCGAAATCGCCTGCTGAGATTTAGAGAGGATGCTGCAGGGATCCATTGCTGGCTGACAGGATTGCGGCACCCTCCAGTCCTCAGCCTCTTTCAGCGCTCCTGGATAGTGTGCCACGTGGTGTTTTGGCATGAGCTGGGAGGCAGCTGGGGCTATGCAGTGATCTGGGCAGTTTTCACACCTGCTAAGTGTGATGAATAATGGTTTTGCTCCATTTCACTGTTTCCTTCACATGCAGAGTACTTTCTGTGTTTCAGCTGAATGTCTTTTATACAGCAGTATGTGGTATAAAAGACATTCAAGTGAAACAAAGAATGTGAAACCTACACAAGAGACTGTGGTACACATCTCCTGTGCAATGGATGTATCCAGACCATAAAACATCTTCTGCTGCTGAGTCTTTTCAGCTTTCAGAGAAATTTAATAATATCACCTCTGCAACAGAAGGATAAAAAAATACAATTTTATTATATAGTGAGAACAATAACTTTAAAATTCTAGACACACACAACTTAGTGGCAAAGAGGATTTTAGTTGGAAAGAACATTTTTCACCTCAAAAATTCAAGATAAAAAGTTCTGCAGAGAATCAACACAATACTGCTGTGTGATCTCTGTAATCTCAGATTAAGCAAAACTTTCTCTTCTGGGCAGTTAACAATAAACATCCATTTGGGCACCAATGTCTGCAGCTCCCCAGCTTACCCTTACAGCTTCACCCACTCCAACAATGGAGCTGGCTTTGCTCCATGTGGACGTGCCTCTGGCTGCCTCCAGACCTGAGCTGAAAACCCAACTTTGGAGCCTCCATTCCTGACTGACCTGAGAGTAGTGAGGATATAGAAGACTCTGGGACACACCATGAGCTCCTCTCTGCAATGATTTGCTCAGATCAGTCAGATGTGCCACCAAGCTTAGAGTGCAAATGCTTCAATGTGGTCATTCACGCTACGTGATGTCTCAGATGCCACCAAGCTCTGCTTGCAGCTTTCCTTGTCCTCCTCCAATGGCTCTGGGTACTGTACCTTGCCTTTTGGGCAGTGCAGATGGAGAGGAAGAGGAGCAGAAGTTTTCCATAGCCACAGCAGAGCTGGGAAGGCAGCAGGATGAGCTTTGCACCAAAGAGACAAGCCAGTCTGGGAGGGGCAGGGAGGAAAAGCTGGCTGTCACCTACTGTCCTACCAGATCTGGAGCCAGTATGGTGGGAGAGGCAGCAAACACTGCCCAGGAGCATTTCAATTTGCTGTCACAGAGCACCAGGCTGGCTTGCAGGCTGTGTCTGGGACTGAGACAACGGAGTTTGGAAAGAATGAATGTGTGGCAAGAGGAGAAGCCTGGGTGAAACCTGCAGTGCCAGAACTGGGGCTCGGTGGGGCACAGGCGCATCTGTGCAGACAGGGATGGGTGCTTGGAGTTAGTGCAACTGTCCCCATGGCCCTGTTTTCCTAGCTAATATTTAGCTGAGAAGCCTCCAAGGAAAACCCACAGGTCACTGGTGCTGGCGATTCAATAAGTGTCATTTTTCCCTCTGAGTCAGTGTGCAGCCACTTCCCATAAGTGGGGTTAACAAGCGCTCAGTGGCCCAAGAGAGACGTCTTCTAGGCCAGACACAAAAAACAGAAGTCCTGAACAGTAGTGCGAAAAGCATTTGTAACTAAAGCAAAGTAAAGGGATTTTCCTAGTTCAGTATAAACAAATGGGTTCACATCTGCACATTTTGTGAGAGCAGTATCAGGCCCATTTTCCAACGAGAGCATGCCAGCTTTAGAGCAAAACTAGCCCTGTCTTAGGGTGAAAATGACTTTTTTATTATGTACGAACAAGGTGATATTTTCGTCTGGGTTTTGTCCTGCTTTGAGGGATTTGAGGTCAGGCAGTGAAGGCAGCCATGTCCACCACAGGCGCATAGGAGGCCACAGCCAGGGGGAATCACAGCCACACCCGATGCTGCAATGGGGAGCATTATCCTGTTCCAGGATAACCAGCCTGAGTAAATGCCACTGAGCATCCTCAGCATCACTGATGTCCCCAGCACCCAGGGATGGGCACGTTCTCACAGGGCTCCCCCTTTCACCCTGGTTCCTTTGGGCTGGGGAGGAAGAAGCTGTAGCTGCTGGTTGATGGGCAGAACTGACATGCAACCCTAGGCTCTAGCAGGCCTTATCGATGCTGTTTCCTCCTTCTGGAAATAAATAAATAAATAAATAAATAAATAATAATAATAATAATAATGGTTTTAAAAAGAGTTTAGTAAAAAAAAAATAGTAATAAAAAAATACATGTGTATGGGGTCAGCTGCATGCCAGGGTGGGGTAGACCCCTGGAAGACTCTGGGCTGTTTGTGGTTGATGGTGTTGGAAAAACAAACCAAAGAGCAACCCCCATCACACCCAGGAGCCGTAGGCTGATGTCACAGAATAGAGTTTCTGAGCTTTGTTCATTTGGCTTCAAATAGTCCAAACAGTCCTGAACCCTTTTCTGCAGGATCACTCCATCCCTGCCTGGACAAATCTTAGTGTCTCTATGAAGAGGACGAACCATAGCAATAGCCACTGTCATCAGGAGGGGAGGGACCTGCTCAAGCCAAGAACTGCAGAAACTACCCATGGTCACCCTGACCCATGTTCACCCTGGGAACAGCAGCCCTTCAGGGATTCAGACTCCCTAGCCATGTATTTATCCAGTCAAAGTTAGTGCAGGTGCTCAACACCTCTGGAAATCAGGTACTTTGCTTTGCCCCTGCAGCCCAAACATCACAGTTCCCCTCTTTTAATCTTACATTAAACAGAAGCTTAGAAACCCTCAACGGCATTTTTCAAAAAGTTTAAATGTTTCTATATTTTTGTTCTCATTCCCTGCAAAGGGAATCTTGGGCTGCCACTTTGGAGAGCTTGAAAGGAGCTCTCAGCTCAGAGAGTCTGAATTGTTTTATTGCAGGCAGTCATTAGGAGTCATTCATTATTATTTCTTCCTGTTGGGCTTTATTTAATTGCTGTTTGGTTTCACCCCTGGGTATGCTTCAAGGCATTTTTAAAAGAGCAGGGAAAAAAAGTCTCACTGGCAAGAAGACATTGTTTCTCCCAGTGGGAACACTTCAGCCAGGATGCAGTGTGGGGTTAAGACTCCTAAATTTAAGTGCCTGCCGTTGAAGTAGGTGCCTAAGTTCCTATCAGAGCTGCAGCTCAGAGGGTGAGTCAGCTCTCTGCAAACACCCTTGGGCTGCGCATCCAAAGCCACAAGAGAACTCTACTCACACTGAGGGTAGGGTCCCCCTGTGCTGTGGCTGAGCATGGAGCTGATTGCCTGCCACGTGCTGAGCACAGCTGGCGGGACCCTGTGGGGGAGAGCAGAGGGCTGCCCCCTGCACCCACACTGTGCTGCCTTCACTGTGCAGCAGCAACACATTTGGCACTATGTTTTGGAGGGGTCAGGGTTTATCCTCTGACACTGTATAAATATCTGTCACTTTGTGGATAGTGCTGATTTATTGTTTTTTTATTTATACATGGATAGTCATGATTTATTATTTTCAGATATGATGCTTTTACCATTTTGCCAAGAAAATTTGCCCTCTGACGCGTTTTGTTTCCCTCTCCACACTGTGACACAGCCGTCCCTTTGCTCTGTGACCTGTTAGCACTTCTCTGCAGTTCTGATAGAGCATCCAGACATTTACACCAATGAGCACATTCTCAGAACTTCTTGATTAAAACATTTATTTTCCTAGTTACACACTCAAAATGCTCCAAGCTGCAATTGAAAATGTAGCATGGATTCAGATGAGAGAGGCAGGGGACCAAGGAGACACTACAAAAGTAAACAGCTTTATATGGAGAAATGCCGAGATATGTCCCCTGCCTGCCCTCCCCTTTTGCTGAGCTCCAGCTTTCCCTTTACACCATGGGGAAGAAGTTACACCCCTGAGCAGGAATTACCCAGTTCCCCAATGTGTATCGCACAGTGACCCTGGGGATGGGGATGCAAGCAACACATTGGGTGACTGTCCGGGCTTTGCTCATAAATGAACATTCATACATCCAAAACCACATAATTTCATTTTGAGTTTATAAGACCTAAAATTTAAAGCTTAGATTTATAGGATTTTTCTTTTTTTTTTTTTTTTTTAGTTGGCATCCATTTGATTAAGTAGCAATGGTATCTGTGTGAAGAGGTAAAGCAAACACGAAAAATATTTGTATAGCTAAAGACAGCATGTAAAATCACAGGTGCGGGCGAGAAGCGTGAGCACAATGAAGTCATCGGGGCAAGGAAAGGACCATTCTGCAGTATTCCTCTGACAGCAGTAGAATGCCCATCAAAGCAACCACAGCTCCGCAGCCTGCTGTTTCCATGACCAGTGCCACCAAAGCTCAGTAGCTTGGTGCTGAATGCGTTCCTCCTGGCCACGGCAAGGCTGAGCCCCAGAGACTGGCTGCCCATAAAGCAACTGCACAGGCATCACACGCTGGGGCCGCTTTCCACCAGCCTTGGGAACAGCAGGCAGAGGAATGTGTTTATGAGCGAGAGGAACGTACAGAAAGTGGTACGGCAGCTGAGAGCTGTATATGGAACAGTGACAGCCAGGTAAATAGCCGTTACCTTTGGCATTTGGCTCCATAAAGACCTTTCTAAATAGCCCACAGCTCCCCTTTGAATAAAAGCAGCAAACAAGGCTGCGTGCTGATGATATCTGCCCTTTATGAAGGGTATTTATTTAGCTCATGCCTCAGGTAAATTGCACAACATCCCTCATTGTATTATAGTAAATAAGCCGGAAGGGTTATGACATTTTCATTTTGCAACACTGTAGGAGCGATTGTTTCGTAGGAAGCAATGGGATATTTTGCTTCTATTTGCAACACAATGTGCCAGCACCGATTTTACAACACACTGACTTCAGGTATACTTTTCTGGTTTAGAAGAGGGGAAAAAATATACTGAACTTGGCTCAAAATCTGCATTAAAATGCTTAATGTAGGCTTGGCTGGGATTATCTGCCCATTCCTCTACTCCACACAATACTTTGTTTTGTGCTCTGTCGCATGGGCGCTCAGGTCCCCTCTCCCAGGCAGCATAGCCATGCTGTACTGGCCCCGTGGATAACAAGTGGACAGTCCAGTACTAACCCCGACCATTTGGAACAGCACCTCATTCCGCCTGACATCCAGATGGAAAGCTGTGGAAACCCATGAGAGAGAGGACTAAGAAATCAGAATGTTAACAAGATGGCAGGTTTCTCTGATGGCAGTGACTGTGTTAAAGCACTCATTAGAGCTTGTCTGACAGCTCAGTGTGGATTGGAACCAGAGTAAACTTAATTAAACCGTCAAGCATCCAGGCTCTGGTGCTGCTAAGTTTCCTCTTGACTCAGAAGTTACAAACTTCTCCTGCCATTGTAATTGCAATTTTCTATTTTAAATATGCGGAGAAGAGTCATGAATCTCTTGTGAAATCACCTCTGTTACAATGCTTACTCTGCAACGACAACCATCAGCGTAATTTATCTAACATCATCTCCAGCTCTGACAAAGATGGATAGATAGTGGATGGCTTTGGAAAAGCAAAGGCAATCAGGATACTGATCATGACTTGTTTAAAACATGTACCTGATATTTCTTCAACAACTTGGACCTGGGGCTGAAAGTCGTAAATGTGTCCTATAAGTCTTCATCTCAATATTTTTTTCTGATGATATCTGTAAATGAAAGATAAAGTACGTTTTATTGCCATGTGAGTACAACCTTCTAAAGTGCCCCAGCTCAGTAATACACTAGCAACTATTTTGTAGGTAAATAATTGCATGAACACGTAGAAGTCCTGGGAAAATAGGTGTTTCCAAAATGTAACTCTTAATTTAGTTATAAAATATTTTTCTTTTTTTTTAAAAAAAAGAAATTAAGAACTTGTCTACACTATATTTTTAGACAATAGTTATATACAGACGTCCCTACAGAGTGTGGTCTAAATTGTAGATTTAGAGGATTTTGTTTTTAGAAAAAATGTTTTCTTTTAGTGAAACTTGCAGGAAATAAATATAGACCAAAATTTTTGATCACCTAACAATTTTGAGGGGTTTCAGCAGGTGAAACTGTACTTATAAGGAAAGTTAAATCTGGTCATTAGAACCAGAAGGTGTTGCACTGAACAGGGCTTTACGGCAGATCCGTTTCCAGCAGGGAACTGGTGTGCGTGGGAAACGTGGGTGGCTGCCCAGGGGTTGTTTTGCTTTCGGCAGAGCTATCTGGGCCTGGTGACTCACTGGAGGACTGTTTTACAGCTTGATGTTCTCCACATTTGTTAAATATATTCTACACTCAGCATGAGCTAAAATAGGCACAGAAGCAACTTACCATAGAAATGGTGGGTGCTTCTGACTGAAAGTAGAATAGAAGTAGTATTTTAATCATGCCAGATCCTGCCTACAGCTCCAGAGTTTACCTGAGTTCAAGCTAAAATGAGGCTCTCAAACTCTTGCTGACTAATATAAAAAACATGCAGGAAAAAAAAAACTCTTCCAAAGACACTTTTTTAACATTCCCACAGGGACCGACTTCTCGGGTGCTAAACCAGAGCCTGGGAAGGATGAGGAGGAATAGCCTCCTGCAGATGATGTTGTGGGCAGGATTTACATAAGGACCAAAATTTTGCAGAGGGAGACAAGAAGGCAGGAGCAGCTTCAGTGTGGGGCAGGACCCTTGGTGAGAAGATGAGAGGAAGAGCGTGTTGGGCAGGCAGCAGCTGGGGAAGGTGGGCTGTCTCAGTGAGTGAGGCCACTGCTGAATGTCATATCAGATGGAGATTAAATGACATTTAATTAACAGCTGCTGGTTGCTGAACAGAGAACAATTACCCTGGAAAGACAAAGTTTTATTGAAGCATGCGTCAAGAGGTGAAATGAACACTTCTTATAGCTAAAATCAGCGCAGCTGTTTGCCTTGGTTTTACACAGCTTAGACAAAGCGAGATAGCATGGTGCCCAGAAATGTGACGGGGGGAAAATTGCTGAAGAACTAACTCATTAACCACGTTTTTCTTTTATATATATACACATATATTGTTCTATTTTCACACATTCTTGAAGCATTTCTTCACCACACTGATCAATTTGTTGCAGTACCCTCTTTATTTGTTACAAAATTAATCTCCACCAACATTACAATGACTCAATAACCAGACTACAGAAAATGGCTATAGTTTAGCCTTGGGTTTCATAACCAATTAAAAATAATTAATCAGGCACTGCAGACTCAAAAAGCAAACAAACAAAATAATAAAATATTATTCCTGCCGTCTAGCTCAAGGGGTTCCAAAACCTTGTGAAGGGAATGAAGTGCAACCTACTAGCTGTTTCCCAAACATATTGGTCCACAGTGTCCTCAAAAGGAAGCCAAAAGCTCTCAGGATCTTGAATGCCCTGAGAAAGAAGAAAGCTGGAGCTACCTGAGAGCAGCTTGTACTTTCTGCAGAAAATGTGTTGCTTCACCGTGTGACTCGCTGCCTGGGTATTCATAAACGGCTTGTTTTATGGAGTCTTACTGAAACATGAACCTGTTGAGGGAACCCATTGTTTTGCTGTTTCTGAGGCTCTGTCAGGAACGAAACCTGACCGCTGGGCTCCATCTCTTCAGACCGCGTGTCCTTACCTCCCATGCAACTGCAACAAAGCATGTGGTGGAGTTGTGGGGTCCGAGTGAAGTCTTTGGGAGAGGTTGGTGTAACTGGGGTGGGAAAAGGGGAGCAGCTCTTGCTTTTCCCAGCATGTAACCAGGGTCCATGGGGCATCATGGAAATTTATTCTTGCATTGGAAACCTTCAGCAGGGAGCGACTGCTTATGGTTGATTGTGTGGGTGAACAAATACACAACTCCCTCAAATAAATGAGGGAAGGGGAATTCTGCAGCTAATGCATCCCATGCTCATGTCCAAGACTAAGTGAATGGGAATTTAATCTACAGGTGTTTCTCTCAGAAGTGATCCCAGAAATAATTGAATTAAGCAGAAAAACAGCAACGACAGCCCCCTGAGCCCAAACGCGTATTGTTCAAAGAACAAGTGCTGGCAATTCATGAGCTGTGATAAAACTGATTAGGCTACTGCCTGGGAGAAAATTGGTCTTTTTTTTTTGTTGTTGTTGTTACATTGACCAGATCTGCTGAGTCTATTAATTCCTTACAGTTGTGCTTGAATAACACTTAGAGCACTGTAGGATGTATTCTTTGAGAAATAACCTAAGTCAAGCTACAGATGTAACACATGCAGAGATAAATGAAAGAGAAATCACAGCCACACAAATAGGCTCTGTTCCTTCTATCAGAAGTCAGGTGAAAATCATTAGCTAGTTCTCAGAGCAAAACAAAAGCAGAAAGCCCAAGGATGTGGGTAGGGGATGATGTGATCTTTGTAAGCTTTTTTGTTTTGTATCTTAGGGACTGTGGGTAGGGAAGCTGGCAGCTAGTTTGTTCAATTTTTCACTTGGGAATGATTTAGTTTTGGTCCTTTGCTTTCATTTCCTGATATCTCCTAGCAGCCTCTGAAGATGAGTGGTGATCAGTGTAACCTCCAAATAGGTGTCCTGGAGGCTGTCAACCAGATTGAAGCTATCGCAGTCGTCCTCCTGTCTGGCTGTGGTGCTTTAATAGTCCTCAGGAGCCCTGCAGACAGTCTCCAAACTACACAAATACCATGTCACTTTTCCTTCCTCTTTACATGAAAGTATACATTTGTACAGATAAACTTGGTGCGGCTGATTATTGTGCTACTGACCTCCAATGAGAGGGAGGGAACATCTGGACAGTAATAACGTTAGCCTTAGCTGCCTGTGCTGGGAAACTTGAGAGGCTTTAATAAAATCTTCTGAAAGGCAGAGGACAGAAACTGCCCTTGTTTCACAGGCAGCAGCTTTCTAAGCATTGTGTGCTGGCAAGGAGTTCTGCAGGACCATGAATGAAAAACTGAGCTGAACTTGTTTTATGCAAGGGCAGAGCAAGGCTCTGGAGCATACAGCGGACATGCACAGAGGTGTGGGAGAAGCACTCACAGCACGCTGGCCTCAGGCCAGGCCATGCATCCCCTGCTCTCCTCTTCCCACTAACCCTTCAGAGAAGCAGTTGCAAGAAAACAGGGTTTCTTCACCATCAGAGCAAAGTCTAGTTAGGATTTTTGAAGTGGCTCAGTAATAAAGGAATAAAGGTGCCTCTGGCTTTCATCAGGGCTTGTTCAAAGTTACCTGGGGGCTTTTGAAATCCCAGCCATCTAGCCTAAGCTATTCACAGGACCTTCATGACTGCAGATCTTAGCACATTGCTGTCTTTACTACACTCATCTTCCCAGCCCCTCAGCTAAGCAGCACAGCTGTAACAGCTCTGCCTTATAGCATACAGCGAACAGTGGCAGAGAGCAAAAGCTAGAGCCATGAAAAGACTGAAGCATTTTGTTGCCCAGCAATTTGAAATGCAAAGTGGATCTGGCAGCACGTACATCATGAGTGCAGGTGCTCACACTGTGGATTTACAGTATGCACAGAGGCTTCTGAGCAATGTGGAGGCTCACCCCAAAGTGCCACACAAACCTTCCCATACAGGTAATGAGCTCCTTCTGAAGCCTTCTCAACTCCTCATTGCATGTTTTGTTTGGATGCTCCTTCCAGTCATCATGCTGGGTGAGCAGAGGATTTCTCATTTCCAACCAAAATTTATTCACCACAAATTTACAGCTTTTTTTTTTTCCTCTCCTACCAGCATTATCATTTCACCTAAATAATTATTTTCTCTCCCTATTATTTCATACCATATATTTTTCATGAAGCTCCTGCTTTCGTCATTTTATTAACCTAAGCAAGACACTTTCATTCCCTATGTGGACAATGGAGTTCCTATTGCCTTGATCACCCTTAGAGCCTTTCACCACATCTGTTCCAGTTTATCTTTTTTTAAAACACAGCTGATCAGAGCTGGAAGCAATTTTCTAAGCAAAATTGTACATAAAGCCTTGCACAGCGGTGCTAATGCTTCCCATCTCTACTGGGAAGTTGTTGTCTGCCTCATCCTAAGCCTGACTAGATCTTTTAGTCCACATCTTGTCTGCAGCTGGAAGCTCTCCTGCAGCTGGGATCAGTTGCTTTGACTGTTTGAGAGGCAGAAGGAGGAAAAACTGTCTCACACCCTACTTCTAGTGTTACATGTAGCAGTCCTGTGAGCAGTGCCTACTTCACACTTACCTCTGGGGGCTTTACCCATTGAAGTGTTCTGTGAAATGTGTCTGTGGGCACCAAGAGAAGGAAAGGGAGGGAGAGCCACCTCCTCTCCTTTGGCTGTGCTCCTGAGCAAAGTGGCTGCTGTTGCCCTCTGCAGAAAACACCCCTAGATGTTATTATGACCTACCTCATTTTGCTGTTGAATTCCGGCCACAAAAACCTATCACGCAAATCACCAGGAACCCAAAATATTGAGGAGGCTTAAAACTATTTTCTCCAGGTCTGAAGGTTTTGCTTGCAGACATCCTTCCATTCTGAAGGCACTGGAGATTTTTCTGCTCCGTGAGAACCCCATCCCCTCTCCTCTGTCCTCTCTGTTCTCCAAGGAGTATGCGCAAGTGTGATAAGAAACAGCTCCCTGGAGCTCCATGTTGTCTGCTGCATCCATCTGCCTGGGCAATTAGTCTCTTTTTTTTTGTTAATACAATTCTCTATGGGAGTCCATAAGCCAGTTTAAATAGGCCTGCTTAACTTCCTGAAATATGTACCAAATCATTTTATTAAACCTAAAAATCTAAGGCAAGGACTGAATAATAACAGGAATACCAGAGCTGCCACAGTGGCTGATGCCAGCCTTCCTGTGCTTCTCAGGTTAAAAGAAAACTGACAAAAAAAAAAGTAAGCACAGCAGAGAGAGCACAAAATTAAAGTTGATGACCATACTGAGGTATGGTTTGATAGAGGTATCACACACAAGTGTGCTGTAATTGTTTGGCTTAGTTTTTGGCATAAGAAACCTCTAACACTGAAAAGTGTCTTTGATCTTAACAAGGGAACAAATGTCTTTGATATGGAGAAAAAGAAGTGTGTTTGGAGAGAGATATATCATGTGCCTCCTCCTGCATAATTACAAAAAATTAGTCAAAATGGAACTCTTTGGTGAGTTACAAGCAGCATTTATGAGACTTGTGCAAGGATGTGACGAGGTAGAATCTGGGAAATTCGGGGCCTGGACTTTACTGCACTTGTGAAGAAATGTATTTCTCTAATCTACCATCAGTGGTTTGGTGAAAAAAAAAAAAAAAAAAAAAAAAAAAAAAAAAAAAGTCTAGCTTTAAGCAGAGATGATTATACAGGAGACATATTAGAACTCATCTTGAAGTCGGTCCAAATTTTAATTTGTAGCATTTCTTGACCACATTCTCAGCATTGTTTTGGAATGAGGTAGGGAACTACCTCTTCTACTGCAAAGACACTCTGTGTTCAGCTGAACTATTTGAAATGATTCTGGAAGGATCTTGCCTTACACTTCTGGGACTTTGGTAATCAGGAACATCCCATGGTTGATCACCTCATAGGTTCATTCAGGATAAAAACAGAGACAGTGCCCTGAGACATGACCTTTTTATATGTAACAGATGTTTTGACAAGACTTTCTGTTCTGTATGATGGATGGAGTCCTGAATTTGTCAACTAGAGCAGAAGAAATGGAGTCCAGATAGATGACGATGGCATTGATCATCCTGTATGTAGCATGGTCTTACTGTTGTTGTTACTGGAAATGACAATCACAAGGAGGTGTATGTCGCTATGTACACAGAGGGGAAAACACTAGCATATCAGATACCTCCTCTTCAAGTCAATGAGCACCAGAAGTGGTGGAAAACACCAGATCCATCAGTTGTGCTGGCGTCCCCATCTGCCAGGCACCAGACAGCTATTAGGGACTGAGAAACCGTCGGTGTCACATACTGAAACTACTATGTCGTGTGGCCTTCAGTAACACCCCATAAAAGGCCCTCAGAAATCTTTCCCCAAACTCTCAGGAATGTGACATAATAGGCTTGTCCTCAGTCAGGCTCCACGCAAACCCAGCACATCATAAAAAACACAGTTCATAACTTGCTGCATCCCATTCTATTACAGACACACGTGTAGCCTTGCACACACATCTGGCCATGAACGTGTGACAGTTGTCACCTCACCAGCTGTTGTGTGGGGATAGAAAGCTCTGCTCCACAACATGTAGGACTCAGGATGCACAGTGGTTTCATGGGGAATGAAGATAGCTGGAGCTGAAACACAGTGGGATCCAGCAAAAACAACCTGGTTTGCAATGTTGCAGTGTCTCTCCATAACTGTAGTAAATGGATTAAATGAAAGCAAGGGAACTGACGAAGTTCCCATGCACACTTAAAATCACTGGCAACTAGATTCATAAAAGAAGCAATGTAAGAGGTATGAGTTAAGCTTCCAAGCATTACTCATTTTTCTGGGTGTCAAAAGACCTATTTTTTAATTCAAAAATGGAGAGAATCAGCAATACAGCACATGCACAATAAATTAGTGGTTCAGCCCTGACCCAGCAGGCCAGAACTGACTGCACTGTTCTTGTTCCTTTCTGGTTTCAGTCTCTATGACACATAAAGCCAACAGATGATTTCTCCAAAACCACAGCCTCAGGCCCTTTCATCTACTTCTTTGCAGCTGATCTTCAACTTACTTAGGTCTTTGTTAACGTTTTGTTAACACTCTTGGTTTTCCATGGCTTCCTTTCACAAACATTTTTTGGACTCATGTTCACTGTAGGACCTTGCCTGCTTCCCACCTAACTATGTGCTTGACCTGTCCAGCTTTTCTACCATAGCTTACTGGCTCTTGTCCAGTTCTCTCTTACATTTCCAGACCCACAATCTAGCATGTTCCCTCAGCTCTTATCCTCTGTCAACATTATGAGAAAAAATGAACAGGTTTAACTATTTTCCACCAGAAAGCACTGTGTTGGTATTTCACTGCTTCCACCTGTCACCTGTTAAAGGGGTTTCACCACCTTCCCTCCTCAGTTTTCCCTCCGGCCTGTCCTTGGCTGCCATACCGGTACACAGTCACCAAGGCAACAGAATTCCTCAGCGTTACTGACCTTTACTGCCTCTTGTTGAGCTGCAGCTGCTGTTCTCCTCCAGAAAGAGCAAACAAGACTTGTTCAAGTCTCCTTCCCAACTCAGACACTGCTTGCCACCTTTGCCTGCCTACCAGGCGATGCCAACACCACCCCAGTGCTGCTGTTCGAGGCTTCCCCTAGCCCATCCAAAAAGCAGAGGTGATTGCCATCACGTTTGCCCAATTTCTGTTATTACCTTAAACCTACCTGTTGGTTTGAGGGTGGGGTTTTGCACCACCTTCACTGTCAGTGTGGAGTTCCCAGGTGCTCTCGCCTTCCCTGGGCTCTCTCCATGCTACCACCACTGTGAGGAGGCCACTTCCAAGGCACCATGGCTCACAGAGGGCCCTTGGCTCTCCAGTGCATTTTCTGTAACCCTTCCTAGGCATGTATTTGCTCCCTACAAGATCTCCCATCTCTGAAACCTGTTTGTCTAACCCTGACAGCAGCTGCTGCCCCTTCCTATAGGCCAGCTCCTCTTGCAGTCTGGAGATCTTGCTGGAATTCAATATGCAACCACAGCATCCCCAGTTATTATTATTACTGCAAGTTGGCATATGGGCCCCTGGCCTGGCCAAGCCGCAATGTTCTCTGCTGCAGCAGACACCCCTCTGGGACCGATTGTTGTTTTCTTGATAACTTGCAACATGTTTTCACATAATTTTGCCCAAAGGAGGTCTCAGGAGCAAAAGCTGGTATGTTTCCTCCAGGACAGCTCCCCTCAGCAAGCATTTGTGGAGAGGATCATGCCTGGAGCATCAGTTTTACCTTTGGTTTAGGTAATGCCTGAATGTCTTTCTCAGTTTGTATCAAAATGAAAGTAGGATTGTGGGAGAACACAATGAAAAATAATACTTCAAAAAATTTTAGCATGAGAAGGTTGCTACAAGTTTCTGGCACAGAGATCAGAATTGGAAAACTTCAAGTATGCTAACAATCCCAAAATGCTACAAAAGACCAGTCCGATCATATCCACCACATGACTGACTTTATTATAACTGGAAGCTATACAGGTACTGAACTTGAGTTTTTAATACTTTCAGGTATTTTGTGAGCTTCAGAAGGAAACACTTGGCATAAATGCAGCTTTCAAAAGGGCTTTTCAGCAAATGTATTAATCTTATGGGATCTGCCACAGTGAAAAATCCATCCATCTTTCCATAGATTTCCTGTATCTTTTGGCACGTTCATACAATAGGAAAAGTTCTTGCTTTTGTAATTCTTCTAATTATTTTGGAACTCTCAGGAGCTCTCAGGACTTGAATTCCAGTAACATTTCACTTGTTGCCATGAAACCACTGACCTGTGTACTAGCTGCAAACTAGGAAAACTAAAAAGGACTTGATAAAAGTAATTTCTCTCTGCAAAGCCCTGAAGGCACAAGGTTGGTTTGCATACTGGCACCAGACACTGTTTTCCCTTCAGGACATGGAAAACAAGGAATCAGCTCTGATTTTCACGCTGGGCATGCCCATAAATGTTCACAGGGACTACAGCCCTCTGAGCCGGCCATGCTGAATTCAGTTGTAATAACATGTTTGCTGCAGGATGTAAAAATAGAAATGTATGGATAATCCCTCCCTGAAAGCCTGGACAGTGTTGCTGAGGGAATAACTAAACATGTAAGCTCACCCCCAACATATTTTGCTGCATGTTTTTCATTGTCGTTAGCCATACCTATGCCGCAAGCTGAGCGCAGCCAAGTCTGAGAGGCAGAGGTGAGAAACAAGAAAATCGAGAGCTTTGTTTAGACAGATTTTCCTGTTAAAGAAATTGTGTCA
Organism: Alectura lathami; assembly: GCA_013399715.1. Lineage (NCBI taxonomy): Eukaryota > Metazoa > Chordata > Aves > Galliformes > Megapodiidae > Alectura > Alectura lathami. The sequence goes on along the minus strand of VXAV01004933.1, from coordinate 163,053 downwards.
ATTTGGAAATCTTACATCTGCATGGAAGTATTTTTAGCTACCATTTCTATGAGCCCTGCCTTAAGTCTCTGGAGCTAAAAATGGATCCCAGCAAACAAACTAAAATGTAACCTCTCTCTTCCAATGCATTTCTCTGGTTGGATTTCCAGCTTTTGGCACAGTGGCAGAAACTTGGCACTTTTACTTTGGGTGTATTTTTTCACATATTTTTCACAGTTTTTCAAAGGAAGAGAGTAAAAAAAGAAAGAGTTACAAAATTATTTTTTTTAAAAAAAAAAAGAAAAGGACTTGGGGATGCAGGCTGATTTAACAGAATTTAAAACAGCTTCATAGTTTCAAGCACAAACCTTGGTGTCAAGTCAATCACAAAGAATTAATTTAGTACTTTGCTGGCCAGATTTTTAGATGTTCTCCACGCAAATCACCGGAGAAGCCTCTTGTTCATTTTTTCCCTTCCAACAATGATGCAACTAGCAAGGAAAGGAGAAGCAAGGAATAAATTAAGCTGAACATTGGTAATACATGCAGGCTTCATCCCAACTACAGAGCAGTTGGTCTGATAGGATGTACCAGACTAAGCATATGCAATTAAGGTATGTACCAGTATACAATGTGTATTGATAATACCATGGCAAGCCTGAAGTAGAAATGCAAGTGATAAGGTAGCTTTTAAGGCAACTGAGCTGACCCTGCTGAGGAAAAAGCTCCTCATCCACTCTCAGCTCAACATGTGCCTCCCCCAGTGATGGACCACTTCACTTTGGAGGGAGGCAAGGACCTCACCCACCTCTCTGCACATTCTGCAACATTTCCAGCACACCAGCAGCACTGCACGGGTGACAGCCATTAACCTGGAGACCACAGTCTGGCCAGATGACAGCATTTTGCTTGCAGCTCCTCAACAGAGCAGGGCTGCTGGCTGCTCTTGGCAGCTCAGCGAGGAGCTCAGCAGGAGCTGCTGCAGGCTCCCACGTGCAAGCAGTGTTCCCGACGAGCTGGTACTGCCTCGGTCACAGCCCTTGGTGGCCCTCAGCAGCCCACCTTCTGGTAACCTGTGAGCATGCTGACTTTGGGGCAGCTAGCACCATTTTGTGGCTGGCAGTTCTTCCTGAGCTTGAGTCAGGCCTATGGCTGGGGACAAGAGGAGCCAAAGAAGGAGCGAAACTGAGAAGTCTTGCAAATGGGTTTAGACAAGAGCGATGGGGGGGCTTCAGCTTGCTCAGGGGTCTACCTGCATGCCCTTGCAACTGGTGCGCTGTGGGTGCTTCTCTGCCCAGGGCTGGCTCTGACTGCAAGCAAACGGGCAACTGCAGTGATCGTGACTGGCACTTGGGAACAGGATAATTATAATCTGTGCTCTGCAAGGGTGGGTTAGCTTTCACTGAAATAAACGGCTCAAATCTATGATGAATATCAACATTGTAGGCACAAGGGGCAAGGCAGTAAATTGTAGTCAGATGAAATACCTACATTTAATTATGTCAAATTATATAGAATTTGAGAGAGATTTTCTGATGCCTGCTATTTAAAGTTACGCCTAAGTGCACTTCCTTGCCTGAATAAAGCAGCTTTTGTTGCAAGATGTGGGCCTGCTTTGTAGTTTATGATTTATAGCCTTCACCACATTTTGTCACTTTCTTGCGTCTTGACTGAGATGTTTCTGAACACCTCATTTCAGATAATGAGACACAGCTAGAGAGCCTGACTATATACAGGCTCTTAAACATACATGAGCAATATTTTTGGTGCTTTTTTTTTCTTTTTTTTTTTCCATCCAGGATACTCAAGTGCCTTGAGCATGCTGTATGCCAAAGTATTTCTATAGTACACACATCTGCCAACAGCAGTCACTGTGACAAAGGTTTAAAATTCGCAGATTTCTACCTCAGCCAGATGGGGCTGATACTACAAATCTTTAAATCATCTTCTGATGATTTTTGATGCAGCCCATCACGAGCGCAAGAGGCTAGTGAGGCCAAGAGTGGCCACCCACATGACTCAACGGCCCTGGAAATGAAACAAGGAAACGTGTCTGACGCGCAAACAAAAGCCTGAAATCCTCCTTGCCCCACGGGGTGAGCATGCACGGACTGCACACAGATTGAACGTGCCACAGCCTCTTGTTGGAGGCCCAGCCCTGAACCACTTATTCCCAGGCAGAAGCAGGGGAGCATTTCCAAGCCAGGGCTCCTTCAGCCACTGGGAGACACATGGCAGGGTGACTGGGTCTGCAGCAGCCCAGTCAGCATCTTGGTCGGCTGTCAGGCACAGCGACAGGGCTGGAAGCACTGAGGTTCTCCAGGTGTATGCTGCACAGGACAATACAGCCATCACTTTATCTCTTAGATTTGCAAGGTTTCTGTGCTCCCTGGCAATGTGTCAGGAGCTTCTGCATCCAGAGCTCACCTCCCTGCGAGGGACTGCAGGGAGGCTTGGCTGGCAGGTTGCTCAGCACAGCACCAGTTAGGGAAGGGATTGAAGAGCCCCATGAAGAAGTAATGAAAGAACAGCTTAAGTTAACTGTTCCCACTGGTTGAAAAATAAGCAAGTAAATACAAAGAACCCACTTAGGAAACAGCTGCATTTTTCATATATTGATGAACAATTGTAAGGTTTTGTCTATGGATACAGACAGATGTTACAAATGCAGCGGAAGGAAATGACTAAAACCCAAGGACTCTTTGTCCTAAAAAATTAAAATAATCAAACTCATTTGGGAAAAAGCTTTGAACTTCAGCCTCAGGGAGCCAGATTCATTCAAAAGCAGCCTCACTCACTTCAGTGAGCATGTATAGATACACACACACAGACACATATAAATCCCAGTTTGCTTTTGCAGCTATGCTTCACTGAGATTATTTTAACCATATCAATAACTTAAGCACACCTCTCCCCAAAAGAGCAGGCCGAGCACAGGCAGTTCCTGCAGTGGTGCAATGAATTGCTGGTTCCCAGGGGGCTGGGACCAGCAGCCCTGCCATGGAGCAGCAAAGCTTCCCCTGTGCCACAGGGATCCCTGGGCTGGTCATGGTAAGGGGCAAAGCCAGCAAGGAAAGGACCTAGGGACAGTCGAAGAAGGTAGTGGCTTCAGATTGTCTCTGCTCTGCAGGGCAGGTCTCTTAACATTTCAACATCCACTTGCCATTGCTGCAGCCACCTCTAACTCAAGCGAAGTGAACACCAAATGACAAACAGCTCAACAACCGGCATGTTGGTTTTATTTCAAGAAAGTGAGATAAAAGTCACTTTGAAAACAAAAACAAAAACAACAACAACAAAAAAAAAACAGCTTCAAACTGTTGTAGTAGAAAAAGTAGCTAGGATGTAGGCAAAAAGGGAGGGAAAAAACAGAGGAGATGGGTTGGGGGACAAGAAAAGATCACTAAGATGGAATAACAGTTATGGTTATTCTAAGCTTGTCCTTACTCCTTTTTGTTCTGCAGGTATTAATATCTGAGTGGCAACCTACCCACACACTCCTTCCCAAGATAAATTGTGTTTCATAAACAAAGCACAGGACTGGAGGGTTACAAGAAGGGTTACAATGCCATAAAGCCGTTCAAAGTGCACTTGAACTCGGTTGTGCTTTGCTCTTCCACTGCCTCACTGCTTGCTTCAGAGCCATCTTTGGACACTCCTGAGGCCAGGCCACTAGGCATTCGAGGTTTAGTATCACAGCAGGCATGATCGTGCTGGGTTTTATGGGATAAAAAACTGAGCCAAAATCACTCTAGCATGTGACACTCAACTCCCAAGTGTCTTCTGCTTTGACTTGAGCCACTGCCCTGCACCAGCCTGGGTAGGTAAAGAAAGCTTACAGTGCTGTGCTGCAGCCATGGGTCGTGCACCTGCACAAACCTGCCAAAAAAAAAAAAAAAAAAAAAAACCACATACTTAAGCTGACCTTTTGCTGCAAAGCCCTGGATTAGCAAATAGAGAGTGCAAGAGTAGCTGAGCTATCTGAGCAGCAGGAAAGCAAACGCGTGCAGGTGTTGAGTCATTCAGCGCCTGCCAGGTCCCAGGTTGCCACTGAGCAGCACTCTCCTAATGCCTCCTCGGTGTGATCGCATCCCACCTGCCGCTGAGACCTACCACCCGGACATGTTGTTCCAGGCCAGCCAGGCCCTGTCACCAAGCTCACAGAGATGAGCTGGCTCCTCCATTTGTCTCCGTCTCAGCTTATTTCCTGCCTGCCACATGCCAGGTTGCTCTGACTCAGCTGCTGCAGGAAGGCACCGTTCGGCTGCCGCCTGCCTTGTCACAGAGCGCCCTTGTGCAGAGCCCTTCTGTCACCCAGTGAAGGTCACTGCCCCCACGCCGCCCATGCAGTATCAGAGGAACTGTTTGTGTAAGTGCTCCTCACCTGACCTGGGGTGAAACTAGAGGGACTTGGAGTTCTGATGTCACTACACAGGTTGAATGTCCTCCGTCAGTTGGACCTCAGCAAGATCCTAGGCACCTAGGGAAGAGGGCAATGGCTTTACCACTCGTTTGGCTGGCTTGCCAGGGCTCTGGAATAAAAACGCTTCTGTAAAGCGGAGGCTCTTGCTGACACCCAGGTGTGTGGGTAGAAGCAGCAGCGAGGACTGCTGTCCCTGCCAGCTGCCCCTGAGAGCCACAGGAAGGTCCCAGCCACACTCCTCCGCCACCTCCCAGGTTCCCCCCTGGGACAGACAGGGTCAGTCCCCATCAGGCAGGAACCGCCTCAGTTCACAGCTGTTAACCAAGAGTTCTGCCTGGAGGGGAACAGCCATGCTTGTCTGCACCACTTCATCACCAGGGTGCTGGTAAGGGCTCTGGTGGAAGGACTGGAAAGAAACCGTCCATCTGCAGCCTGGGTCACTTAGCTCAATACTCCTTGAGACTGCACAAATCTGGAGCTAGCAACAGCTCACATACCACAGACCCTGCAAACGCTGTGCAACCACTGGCGTAATAAATTCAGACAATTTCCGTTTTCAGCAAGTACTCAGCTGCAAGCAAATGGAGTGCAAGTAAACAGGAATGATTTAATTATCTATAAAAGTAATTAACTAGGCACAGGAATCAACTGGGAATCCTTTTCAAGCACTGATGGCACATTGCTGTCAGTTGCAGAATACTTATACACTGACCTACATGAGCAAGAACAGACTCAAGTTTCTGCCCATAATGTACTACGAATATTTTGGCTTTTTTTTTCCTTCCTCAAGACAGACAAAAATAAGATGAAAAAAGGCAATTGAAGAACATGCAAGCATTTCAAAGCATGTAACATAAAGCCAAAGCTAGGGTTCACTCAGTGTTGCGCCTGTAATGTGAAAACAGACTCATGACCAGATTCATCAGTGTTGTAACCAGACCAGTCAGTCCCTTGGTACAGGTCTGCGGACAACTAACGTGACACTACGTACAGGTTGGGTCACCAACGCTAGCAGCAGCAGGCTGAGGGATGGGCCGTCTTGTCCCAGCCTCTTGCACCAGCTTCTGCAACCCTAGCACCCACCTTCACATGCTGCTTCTCTGCTCCCGCTTGGCGCTGTGCGTGGACAACATGAGGCAGTCAGTACAATCAGTTCAGCCTACAGAACGAGTCAGATCACCCTAAAAACACTAGCGAGCCCAACTGCTCTGCTCAGCCAAACACACACAGAGCTTGACCCTTAAATATAGTTGGCTTAACCCTGAGCTGAATCCCACATGCAGCTCCTGCAGGAAGCAGTGGGACTGCACTTCCCTCACCCCCCATTATGTCACCACTGTTGCTCGTGGCTTTGCTGAACTTGAACCAGGTCCTGCCCACACGCTGTCTTCAGGTGTTCAGCAGAAACTTTCAGAGCTGCAGCCACTGACGATTCTAGAACTGGAATTTTTCTCTATTTTATTCTCCTAAAGGAGCTAACTCCCCTGCGCAGCATGAGCCTGTCACCCAGATGACAATCCTTTCTTTCACATGCACAACATGCCCTGTATCCCACCTTGTGTACTTAATGGGGATTTGAGCAATTTATTTTGAAAACTGAGGCATGCACTAATCTCAGTGCTAACACTTTATGCAAGCTCACAGAAAAATAGACATCAGCTATCCAAGCCCCAGAAAACAAAGGGCTCCATTTATATACCTGAACATAGGCATCTAGTGCTATTTCAGATGCCCTAAGGCACCCAAGATACACACGGGGTTGGCAGATATCACATAGGACCTATGGAAGCAGCAGCTGGAGACCTGGAGGCCCTGCAGGATACCTGAGGGTGTCTCAAATGGTAATTGACGCCAGAGCATAAGCAACTGAATTAAGTTCTAAAAACCTTGTTTATAGTGAAGTCAGATGCATGTCTCCTGTACCCAACTAACACATCTTGCACAGCTGCTAGGCAGTAAAAGAGCTACAAAAGAATTGCATCCTTACTGCAGGTCTGCTGAAATCTGGCAGAACTTACAGCCTGTGTCAGCTTATTTTGTTATGAGCATATAATGCTCACTGAACCCCATGAGTTGCTGCGATAACAATCTCTGCCAGTTTGCTGAATGGATGCCTTTCAGTTGCTGCCTCTGAAGTTACGCAGCTAGAACACAGCTTCGGCAACACACCCAAGCACTGCAAACACCATTTTTTAGCCATGGAAGCAAGACAGCTGTCTGAAAAGATGCAGGAGCTCAGAATTGATCATCAGACCACAGGAGTGAAGGGTCATTGTGTCAAGACTCCTGGCTACTGCAAAAAGAATACACTAGTGTGCAATCCTCTTCTAAAAATGTGCAGTTCCACCAGAGAGAACACCTCAACTGATTTTAATTAATTTTTTATTAATTGGTGCACTGTTTATTGCTGCAGAGTCTTTAAGGCACTACGGTCTTGCTATATGAAAGGAGACAAGCATACAAGTCTTACTGCAGTTAATCAGTCTGTGATCCCATGAAAGCTCTGTATGTCTTTATTGAATTTCAATCTGCTGTCTCAGGACCCAGCAGTGACCTATGTACAATAATTATTTCCAGCAATGAGTTTTAAATGAGCATGACTAGATAGATTACTAATTTTCTGTACTAACAGCAAGGAACAATGACAAGGTTTTGTGCATTAGTAGGAGAAAGTAATAGCAAAGCAACCACTGTAAATTGGACAATACTCCATCTCATACCTTCTGCATAATGTAATTAGTCTAATTAAGAGACCTGAATGATTACAAAAAAAAAGCAAACATGAACAATCTTTGAATTATATTATTGAGGAATTTAATGAGATCGTTATCTGTATGTAGCAGCATACACCTTCCTTTGCAGTTAGAGCTAAGCATTATTTTTCCACAACACTTTCAACAGCCAGCACCTGACAGGTTACACGAGTGCATACTGCCATCTAGGCAGGTCCGTGGGAACCGCATGGACTTTAGAATACAACCACCTTTGACAGGGAAAAATGTTCTATTACCCGAAGTGGAGAAGAGAGGAGCAGTTTTTATACGAATAAAAAACGACACATCACCACTCACTGAAGATACGAAAACCACCCTTTGACCAGAGTGTAGTAGTCCGCATTAAAAACAAATATTTTCTACACGTTTATTAAGAAATATATTATTTTCATACATGCAAGTTGAATTTAAGTTCCACAATAAATTAGAAAATGCTTGTGTCTATGAAAACCACAAATACAAGGTATACAGTATTAAGGCTGTTAAGACAGCACATTTTAATTTGGCAGTACTGTATCTATATGTTTTGAAATATAGTAACAGCACATTTTTAACAGTTAAAATATCTATTGGTTTTCCACAAAGAGAAATAATTTTAAAGTTCATTTTTCTTCATAAAAAGTTTCCATCATGTGATAACAATATAAAATATATAGTGCGCTTATTGTATTTAAAATTATTAATAAATTCTATGCACAGCATTTACAGAAGAGTTACAGACAGAAGGCATTGACAGAAGACTTGACTAATCATGTGATTTTGATCAGAAACATTAATAAACAGATTTTTGGTTGTGTTTGGCAAAACGTCTTCCTCCGCCTTTCATTCTTGCAAGATAATGTGGGAGTCTGTAGGCAGCAAACTGTGAATGCACAACATGGCAGTAAGACTGAAAGCACTGTAACGCAGCACCTTCCATTTGTGCACGTCCTTTGAAAGTAGGTCTTTGAACTGAGTTCTGTTGGAAAGCAAGCATCAGCTCATCTCACAAACAACAAACGACACTACAAGGATCGCTCCTGAGGTTTGGGAGGGTGCTGTGAGAGCTGCCTGGTAGCCTCAGAAAGCTGCTTTGAGAGGTGGGCACAAGCACTTTGGCACCTATAATCAAGAGCATTATCTGAAAAGCCAAATTTCCCCTGGATTTCAGTGGATGTGCCCCAGTGCCCCAGATGACCAGAGTGGGTGATGGAAGGCCATGGGGAGAGAACATCCACTGGCATTCAGAGTGAAGCTGCCCTCCTGAGCCCCATCTCTGGTGTGTTTCAGCCATCATCCTAGGGACGCGTTACTAGATTCATCTGTACAGAGAGCAAAGCAACCAAAAAGACTAGGGATTCACAGTTCAGGTGGTGGAAAAGTGAGCAAAGCTGGTACCAACGGAATTCAGTAACAGGCTTTGAAACTACCGTGCCAGAAGATCTGCTGCCCTTTGAGCAGTCCTGGAATGCAGGACAAGGGAGGACAATTTTCATAGCAAGCATCTTTGCTCTGTCCTTAGCTTGTCNAGGGGACAAACATTCAGGTTTAATTTTACTGGGTAGTCTTTTCGGTTATTTTGCATTTCTGTCACCTCACCAACAGAAAATCCTACATGCAGAGTCTCCTCTCCCATCACCGGAAGGAATCTGGCAGTCGCTTTATTCAATAAGTTACAGACACATTCCACATCCAGAGGGAACATTGAAGACAGATACTGCATTAAGGTGAATCAATGGAGCTTCTCAACTATAGCGAGGAAACAAAATCTCTCCTCCCTCCACAAGAAAAACGGAGTTCACATGTCCCTTGTAGAAAGAAAAATCAGTATTTGGGGCCATTTTACATGAAGCCAACTCAACTGAAAGACAGGTAATGGCACAGACTAAAGGGGGTCTCAGCCAGACCACAGGCACCCGGTGGTCTGGCTGCCCAAGGTTTATTCTGTTGAAAATACAGTCACATTCAAAAAGCTTCTCTGGGTTTTCCCAAAACAATAACAAAACCAAGAGACAACATGTGCATAAAATGTTTTATTGAATAAAATCCTGCTTCTAATATTTACACAATTAAGTTCAGAGATACAACCTAGTGAAGCATTGCGATGTGTAACATTCATAGAACATCTGGGCTATCTTTAAATACACTGACACTACTTATCTTAGCAATCACCTGTCCATCACTGATTATAAGATAAATACAAAAGATAGTTGAGTTCAGAGAAAACAGTCTGCTGTGTGAATTCCAAAACCGGATGTTAGTACGTGTCAAGAGTTTTGAAGAAGACTTCTGTATTTTCCTGGTTTTCCCTCTCATATCTGCAGAAGATAACAAAATAAAATACAGATCTTTAGGCTGAAAGTAATATCCACAATCTAAAGATCCAATAATATCCACAGTAATCTGCAGTCCGTCCAAAAAAAAAAATCCTTTATCAGACATATATTTGTATTAAATCCATTTCTAACCATTGGTGAAAAGAAAGTTGAATGTAAGTGACTTGGGATGTTTTGCTGCAATTTGGCTAATTACGCAGCTGTGATGTAAACAACATCCTTGCCCACTTAACATCAAGGTGTCTAAACTTTAATTTAACAGTATATTTACTTATTATGCATTAAAGTTTTATCAAATTTATAAAGCTGCCAAAGCAGATCAGCAGAAATTAGAAATGCTGTACCTAATACCTGATGTGAAGACAATACTAGTTACTACCTTTTACACAAAAGCTCTATGATGAAGTATTGGAGTATCTTCTGTCCACTCTAGTATGTGGATGTTAAGCAGAGTCATGTGTTGTTTCTTCTGAAGTTCTACTAGCTACCCTATTAGCATTATTACAGGGATGAGGGGTCTTGTAAAACAACTGCAGTCAATACCTGCTCACAACTTCATTATTCTTGATCTTGCACAGATTCTTAGGAAGGTTTGAATGCAAGACTAAGATCCTTAAGTACAGCCTTCCAAGAACGATCTTAACTCACAGCACTAGTAGACTGTGTTATCTTTTATTTGAATTACTTATTGATTGTGAACTAGCCATGATTTACCGGCCATTTTCATGGGTTTTTTTTGTTTTGTTTTGTTTTGTTTTTTGTCATCCAGCAGGAAAACATAAGCCAGGCATGGTGTGTTCTATTCAAGCCTCTGGAGGTTTTTAGTGCAGTGGGTAACAGACAGTGCGGTATGAAAGGCAGGCTGCCTAGCCTGCAACATTTGGGATTCTGTGTTAAAAAAAAATGGTTATTAGTCTCAAGTTAAAAAAAAAAAAAAGTGCCTTGCACAGTCTCTTATTTTACTTATTAAATCGGAAGAGGAGTTATATTTTTCCTTTGCCTCAAGTTAACATTTATGAGGCACTGCCTAATAACAAGGGCCATAGTAACTGTCTGCAAAGAATAGACAGTAACTAACCTAAGCATCTAACAGGTCTCTTCCTCTTCCCAGCACAATTTACTGCTGAGAAAGAGCAAGCATCGCTGTCATTTGCAAGTCTCTCCCATCTGGAGCACTGGTTCCCAGCAAAATCTAGCAGATGTTGACAACACCTCAAATACAAGCTTGAAAACAAAAATAAATAAATTCAAATCAACCACCTTCATCCCTAACATCTTTTAGCATTTAAGAACCACGCTTCCATAATGAAGTTAACAGTGTGACAACTTGATAATTTTGTAGGCTAAATTTGTAATAGCAACATTGTCACCTTACATAAACACACAAACTCCTGTGCAGGTGAACTGTTAACAGCTTTAATATTCAGAATTCAACAATAAACCACAATACGCAAATGTGCTGGAGGAAGCTGCAAAAGTAGAAGAAAACCACTTGGCCATTTTCCACTGACACCCCTCAACATATTTGTGTACAACAACAGTGTATTTATAAAACTTGCCGGGTGCTTTCTTTTCTTTCCTTTTTTCTTTTCTCTTGCCCTGCCCCCTCCCCCCAGAATGAGCAGCCAGACACTGCTGTCCAGGAACTGTGTATCCATCTTAATCTCACTGCTTCTTCTCTCTTTCTTTTTTCCCCAACTACAGAGGGCTGTTTGGAACACAGCTGCCTACCTGCAAGCTATTTCTCTTAGAGCTAACCTAGGAATAAGTTTTAATAACAAGAAGCTGCTGAAAGATACAGCTTTTGCTCTTGCCACTGCCATTGGCAGTTCTATAGTACACATTGTCAAACTCTATCTTTGAACAAGAAAACAATCTGTAATATTGACCTCATGATAAGCAACTATGTGTGTGTGTGAGGCATTGTCAACACAGCTCAGCTCAGATAAAAGCCAAGGACAATTGTTGTGAAAAAGACAGTGTTTACCTCATGCTCTGCAAAAGAGCTTACAGCATTCTAGTTTTAAGCCTAAGGAAATGCCGTGGTATGTCAATAATGGGTGATTTCAGAGAAACACTGTAAGTGGAACTAGATTTTTTGGAGACACTGCCTCAGTGGTAGCTTTCCCCTTTCACATACAGGAATTCAACTTTCGGCTACCAAGGGAAACAAAGATTGTGAAATGCAGAAAGTCATCCTGGAAGAAAGTATGTGTACAAACGAGATTATCATTAGCTACTGACAACCTTCTCTCTCTGGCCCTAAATTTAATTCACAGCTTAAAGTACGAGTTAAATGGACACAAGAGGGCGCCCCTAATATAGGGCCTACCTTGGACCCAGGGTCAACTGCTACAAACACCTTTCCACCACTTTATTCTCTTTTCAAAAGAAAATTGGCCAGCTGTGGTTTTTTGTTTGTTTGTTTGCTTTCTTTTCTACTTACTTTTTAGTTTGAAAGTACAAGACCAATTGAGACTTAATCTCAAAATCCATGCTGTCTGATTTAAAGAAAGATCAGAACACTGCGGATTGATACATTTCCTGATTATCAAACTTGGTCATTAACACAGAAAGTTCTACAGCAGTAACACCCAATAATTTCTGAAGTCATGGCTGGCCAATGCATTGCCAAATACTACTCAGTATGATACTAGAGTGAAATCAAAGACAAAGACGACACAGGCTATGATTAATAGGTATGCCATAAAAATACATTATTTCACAGGCCAGGTGCCTGAAGGGCTCAGCAAATACAAATCTCTCTGTGATCAGGTTACATGCAAGTTATACAGAAAAATGGTGGGTTTTTTTAATAAATATTAAATATAAGCCTTACAGCCATATTTGAGAATAGAACCATAATAGATACTACACACACTTTCAGTGCTGTGTATGCTTGTAATGCAGTGCCTACATGCAGTGTAAATCGGGACTTAGTACTTCACAGGATTACAAGACCACCCTGAAGAGTAAAAAATACAGCTTAACAATATGCTTTGCCTGTGAAATAATTGGCCTTAAATATAGGTGAAAATACACCTGATCTTGTCAGGACACAGGACATTTAATTCTCCGATTGACTAAGGAAGGTAACTCATCTCAGACACTGACTTCAATGGCACTCCTAAAAAATATTCAGATGTTTTTCAGACTGAAGACCCAAAGCCACAAAGGGCAATTCTTGTGAAAGAAAAATAAATACAGGAGTAGTACTTTATCTTCAAGCCTTGCAATCACCCTGTCAAAACAGTTTACAGGCAAACTCTCAGGGTAAGATGTTATTTCTCACCTGTATTACTGCTCAGTAGTTAATCATTTTTCGAAGAGCATCATAGCATTTCCATTTGTCTGGGATGTAGAAAGGCTCAAAGATGTGAGGGAAAGGAGTATCATAGCCACAGACTCTTGAAATGGGAGCCTCTAAATTCAAAAAGCATTCCTCCTGTTAACAGGAACACAGAGTAAATGTTAGTGAGGCCATTACGTGCAGGAGTCTTGCATCACAAATTGAGGTCAAATGAACTTTGTCAGACTGACAGTCCTGGAAACTGAAACCTTCTATTTATATCACAGCATAAGTCATCCAGACCAGACCATTGCTTCCTTTTGCCCAAAGGTCCATATTATAATAACAACTTCCATTAATGTTATTTTCATTTGCTACATGTGCGCTGCATTAAGCTGTACGCAGGTTATATTTAGTACATCTGCTATACAACCAGACACATGCTGCCAAGAGACAAATATTTGAGGAACAAAAGAATAAGAGTTGGTTTCCTGTGCCACTTTTAAACATATAGAAAAATGATACAATCTAAAAGTGCATACTATTTGCTGGATGCATGAACATCATATTTAAATTTCTTTGTACCTTTTATATAATTAAGGCTCTGTCTGGGAAGTGCTAAGCACTTGTGGAAATTATGAACTTGAACCTCAATGCATTTCCACATCTCCAACCCCTGAGCAAAATCCATGCTCTAGACAAATAAACACAACTTTCGTTCTATTCGGAGATCAGATCTGTCAATGACCGTCAGAGTTTCTTTACTCAGCCTACCAGGGCTCAAAATACTGCACCACATTAATCTGAAAATAACCTGTGGAAATACGCATATAGTGATACCAGTTTTAATTAGCAAATATATAATGGGGTTTGAATCTTTCTAGTTCCAAAAAAAAGTATGAGACTGAAGGCCACAAGTGAATGCAGTTTGTCAGATCAAACTGATGTCAATGCTAATTATTATCTCCTTTTCTCCCATATCTTTAGGATGTATCTTTGGTTTCCAGAGCAGACAAAAGAAGCGACAAAATGCCTCTTCCTGGCCTCTCCCTTGTGGGCTGCAGCAACTGAGCCAACTTCTCCCATACTTAGCTCAACAAAATGGAAGGTCAAGTATCACCTAGCAATCCTTTTTCTACCTGGCACACAAAGAAAACACTCAAGCAGCTACACTTTTCTGCAGCAGAACACTAAGTGTTTTCTCAGAGTGACAAGCTATTTTGAATAAATGTTGCCCTGCAGCCCACTGCAGCCTGACTCTAACATGATGTGCTTTCCACATGCCGCGATACATGGCAGCACACACAGTACTCGTGACACACCTTGGATGTAACAGCTTTCCTCCAGCTACAATTCTGTGCACTTGCAGTGGCATATTTCTTTGGAGTAAACGGAAGAAAAACATTCAGGTGGTTGTGAATTCCAGATGCTCCTGCATACGCCATATTTGGCCCCCAAAAAAGAAGTCAAAAATCTGCAGTCTGAGCAGATGATGTTCGTCACTAGTAGCATTACACTCAGAAGAACACAGTGCCAGCAAGAGCTATACGCTAATTCAGAAAAGCAGGCAGTCTGTAGACGTATCTCTAACTCATCTCCTCTTCTGAGCTAGAAAAGCAGTTACCTTCAGTGATCGCCCCATCAAACAGCCTGTCTTATATGGATTTCTGTTCATAGCTGCTGTTAAAAGTTAGGCTGTCTGGGAAGCAACAGTTCACCTGACCAAGAACACAGTACTGCCACATCTGCTGCACAGATTTTTCTGCCAGATTTTTTGCACCTGTGCAACCATACTGCAGAGAAATATAACAGAGAATATTGAATCTATCACATCCAGCTCTGCTTAAGGAGTAATTAGAAGACATCCGTTGCACAAGTCTACACGCACAAGCATCCTGCAGTATTTAAAGGAGTGACAGAAAAACACAATTTTAAATTTAGCGCATTTCCTCTCATACCATTTGGGCATAGGAGGGCTAGTACTGCTCAAAGTGTTCTTGCACTACAGAGGAATGCGAGCTGAATGCCTTCAGCTACACTCTGAATATTTACAAGAGACTATTTAAAACATTCGATGTCTTTCAGGGAAAGACCTTAGGAAAAATCTTACAAATTAAATGGTTTTGAATAAAAGTATGTATGTGTTTTCTGATTCAGTGTAAAATGCTTTACACAGTTCAATTTTGAAAATCACTATGAAAAAGTCACACCTGTTTAGAATGCCTATTAGGTTCCAAAATTCAAGTGAAGTAAAAAATAACTTTTTGTTAGGGAAAAATGCTTAGAAGGAAATATATAGGGTAATTAGTGTAATATATTCCAATTGTCTTAATTTTCAAGATTTCAGACAGAACAAAATCCTTGTTCTTCCTGCTTCTTAACTGCAGACATCAAACTCTGGTCTCATTTAATCAATATGGCCTTTGCCAATTCTTCTGCCAGAATTTCACCTCTGGTGAAACATACTACTATGTTTTATAAAGTCATTTTAATTGGACACATTCTTTCGTTTTGACATTGGATGTTCAACACGAATTTAGGAAGATGTTGAAACAACTTAGGAGCACAGTTCCTAATAAAAATCTGCTCTTGAAATTCAGAGTAGACTGCCAAACATGTCACACAGAACACTTCAAGACGACCTTGTGCCTTGATTTTTAGAATAAATGCTAAAAACAAGGACTTGCCAGATGTTGCACAATTGTACTTCAAATGTAGCCTCTGTTATTGGCTACAGACCCACTATTTCCTTTAACTGTAATATTCCAGTGTGCCCGTGGAAAACTTTATCCAAATTTAGTTTAACTTGAGGATCTTATCAAATGACACTCTAAAGTGTAATGCTTGACTCTCATCAGAGAACTAGGTACTCAGGCTTGACCTCCAGTGCACTGCTAAACCAGGGTCTGAGCATAACACCACTAAAAACATGCAGAACCGGGACCTGCAGGTATTTACAGAGACATGCAATGGCACAGAAAGGATGAAAAAAACATTCATTTTGGACATCACTGAAAGAAAGTATTACTCATCCTTCTTACAACTTACAGAAAAATAAAGCAATCTGGTACACAGTTTAGAGAAAGAGCTTTTAGGCACCTGGCCAGCGAGAAAATAGTTAAGAGTTTATTGCTCCAGCTCTTCCTTCCGTAAAAGGGAATCTGTACCATCCCCTATGCATAGCAAACAAACCTCCATATGCAGGCACTTTGATAAGTAACAGTAAAAGGTGTTATCTAACGTGTAACTAGGCAAAACAGATGACTTAGAAATGATACTAACAGTTACACATCCTATTTTGGGCTTATTCTTTTACTTCCATGTGTTTTGGATCCAGTTCATTTTTCCTTGCTCATTGATGTGGATTAGGAAATCATTTTTATCTTTTAAAATTCTATTACTCTGCAGAATACTCCCTAAGTTGACAAAAGATTTGCTAAAAAATTGATTATGCCTGCAACAGTTTATTTTCCAGGGCTCTCTCTCTCATGCTATTCTTATTTTGCAACAGTATATCCAAAAAAGATGAGGATGTTAAATGCTACCACACCAGAGCTGCTATATGACAGGAACACCTTTTTCACAGAATGTAGCTTCTTTCACAAACAGAAAGCCAACTTTAAAGACTAAGATGATCAGACAGATTTGGATGGAATTTTAATATTTCCTTTGGTGTTGTAATAAAAATAAGACTAAACATAAAGTTAAGGTCCATTACATAAGACAAACCGTAGCAAAATTTTTCATGCAAGACGACTTAATTTTTCTGCAGACCATAACTGCAAAATTTAGACCTAAGAACTCAGTGACTGGTTACAAACGTTTAATTCAATTGTGAATTTTCTGTCAACTGGAATTCTGAATTTTGCCCCTATATCTGGGGACTATACAATAAAATTAATATATATATATATTCAAAGAATGTTTCAGAAAAAAACTCCCATCACATTAGAGATTCACTTTCTTTTCTGTCATTTTTATTTCAGATATGTTGTTGTCCTGAATTAAGGTGTGGGTTCAAACATGTAAGAAAACTTATTCTGTANAGAAAAAGATTTTAAAAAGGTGCTTTCCAAAAAGGAAATCAGTAAAATTTCTGTTCCATAAAGAGTAGATTTCATGATACAAAGTCACTCCTAAGTACAGATCAAGTTTTTCTTTGATTTCTGCTTATAAAAATTCTCTACTTTGAACAGTTTCCTTTCAAGAAGAGAAATGTCAAGCATCCTTAGTTTTCATACGTCTCAATCGTAGCACCAGCAATTTCTCCGACAGCTGCAAGCACTGAAAGCTGCAAATTTTAAACAGAATTTGCTTTGACAAGATATATCTGCTACACACTTCTGAACAGTCATTCTGTGAGCTGT
>VXAV01004933.1:127734-137926 GCA_013399715.1 Alectura lathami | reverse complement strand
TGTGGTATTTCTTATTCTTAGCAAGCTAGCAGCCATAAATGTAAATTTCATCTGCATGACCACTGCAAAACAGAGGACAAAGCAAGTTCATAACAAGATGCAGCAGCTGCACAGGACATAGGCATATTTTTCAGGATTCTTGCTAAGATGAAACTGTAATCTTGCACCACAGCGGTAGTGAAAGGAATATCCCTCTGTAACACATTCTTTGCAAAGACTTCTGTTTATTTTTAACTTCTTGTTCGTAGTAACTTCACATATAGACCTGGTAACTTATATTACCGAACGTTTTATTTTTCAATCTGCTGCAGGATAGAAAAAATCCATATAATTTTTCAGCTAATTATGTTTTGCTGTGCAAAAGACATTTCTTTACAAAAAAAAATTCCAAGTTTTCTTACCAGTCATAAAGACGTAAACATAGTACCACCAAGTTTTAAGCATAGTTAGAAATCTCCAAGGTATGACAGATATGAAAACTATTTGGTACTGCAAAGTGTCTATATCAGGTCTATTTGCAGCCTCTGTACTCCTGAGGATCATTTTTGTTACCAGGACAGGGGAAGATGCATGCTGTAGCTGAGAACCAGTGAATTGTGCAGGTCCTGGCACCTGAAGTAGTACCCAGCTTTGACCAGCTTAAGAACTACCCAATGTTTGGGGAAGCCTGTGAAAAATAACTCTCAGGGCAGCTCTCCTTCAGTTTTTCAGACCATCACTCCTGGAGAGAATCCTGTCCCAACCACACATGGCTGCATCTAAGCTGTAACCTGTTTTCTGCCTGTAATCATTTTGGGGAGGTTACTCTTGCAATATAACAAACTCTAATCTAATAAAGGCTCTGCAAAAGTTTCTGGCAAATGTTTGTGGACTTTGTCGAAGCACACCGAACAATACTGTAAAGACAAACGAAAGTCACAAAGAAAGGCCTTGTAAAATTCTAATGAGTTCAGTCCCTACACTGTACTAAAAATATAACTACATTCATCTGACAGTGGTCACAAATTAGCCTTTGGCACAGGCAGACTTACCAACAAAGACATGAATTATGTCCATATTATTTAAAAAAAATGTAGAATATGTAACTGCATCAACTTAATAGAATTGAGTTGTCTAGATGCAGCTACAGTGATAGGATAACCCAGACAGAGCAATCACCCATTTTCACTTCCAAACCAGAAGGTAGTGTAATTGACATCTTAAAAACAAATTAAGGTTATGCTATAAACATTCAAAATCCAGATTGCAAAGCTAGTGGCGAGCTTCTCCCAGCCACGCATGAGAAAACAGGCTGTTTACTTCTTCCAGGTTAAGGGGCTTTGAACTAATTACCCAGGCCCTAAAAAAACATCCAGCAAACCAACATAAACTGTAGGGGTCAAGAAATTATTTGTACCTATCCAGTTTCATTCTTGTCTTGTTAGTTAGTCAAAAATCTCACTCCCTTTCACTGGTTCCTTCAGAAGAGCTGAAGAAGTGACCTGATCTGTCCTGACAATCTGAAAACCAAAGGGGAAGCACAGAAGGACCTCTGTCCTTCAGCAAAATAGGTGGTGCTCAGGAAAAAAGGGCACCCCCTCTGTGGTATACAAAAACAGTGCTTACATTTCTCACCCTACGAACCGTGTCACTGAGCACTAAGGAAGCAGACACAAGTATGGCACTTCTGCACCATGGCCAAGGTGTTCCCCTTGGGGACTGGCGGTGCTCCTGAATTCCCTTCTGTTCCTCCTCGAATGTACATTTCATCCAACAGTTGTGAATGCAAAATATAGAAGCAGACCAGGGAAATGATTCAGATATTCAATCAAGAATGTCACATTTGTCAGAAATTCCATCTGGAAATACAGAACTGCTGCCTGACAAGCTGCCTGTTAAAACGGCAAACAGATCTAATGCTGGCATTTTCTGACAGAACAACATTTTGTCAAAAAATCCACAGCCAGTCCAAACACAGAGGCTTTTTNTTTTTTTTTTTTTTGCTAAAGGATGAAAGAGTTGCATGTAATTAGCTTCGTGCCTGACTGCAATAATAGGTTTGCAGTAAATAAATACAAGCAGTCCCAAAACAGTGGGACTGGATGGCCATTCATCCTCCAGGTCCTCGGTGATTTTCGTCTCTCTTCCTCCCCTACCATTATTTCCTTGGACCTAGCCATGACTTACAGACACATCCAAATATAAGAGTCTGCACACCTTTCCAAGTTCATCTTACTGAAAAATACTGAACCTTCGGCAGGCAAATAGACAGATACGCTATTTTTCTGTCTGAGTATTTCATAAATGAAATGTGATGCTTGTTTCTCTCAAATAACACCAGTCAATGCTAGCCACCCAAGGGGCCTTCCAGGATTTAATTACAGAAACTTGGGCTTGCAGATAACTTATTTTCTGTGACAATGCTGCACAGTATAAGTTTAACTGTACTCAGAGCAGCAGCCAATCTTAAAATACTTTAGGATTCATCCATTTCAGCTGTCCAACAAAAGCATGGAGCTTTCACATTATAATGTGGGATTTAAGCAGTGGGTTTTTGTTGTTTTTTTTTTCCCCTTAAGTTTTTACAGGAACACCACGTGAGTTGTCTTTGGACAACTCACCCAAAAGCTGTTTCTTGTATGTTTTTTGGATTTCACTGTTACTAGCATTTCTGCCTCCCTGATGGAATATCTTAGGTCTGAGGTTTCATGATTTAAGGCAATTATATCATAAAAATTGAAAGTTAAAACAATTCATTTACACATACATTTATATTGCTCCAAAGATTTTATACACTAGGATCAGATTATAAAGCGCGTGGAACTAGACCTATTTCAGCTTCAACTGACACACAATTCACATTCAGTAAACTGTTTCAAAACACGATGACTGCACTTCATCTTACAGTTTGTGTATTTTTGTAATTATAAGATTATACCCTGATGTATTTTTTTTTTTACATTTAATTACATTTGGCAAAATTACAAATGTAGCCCTTGAAGTTTCCACTGTATTATTCAAAATGGTTCTTGACTGTAAAACCTACAAACAGATGTAAAAAAGGAAAACTTTTACTCTAATTTTAAAAATGTTTTAAGAAACGGTTTCAGATACAACATCATAATTAATACCATGATTTTTACATATGGAAAATTTATGTTTCAGATTTACAATGTGCTGCTCAATTTATTTAAAATCAAAATATATGTTTTTCTGAACAGATAATGTTTTTTCTAATAATGTTCCTTTTTTTATTTTTGATCTTTAGAATTTTATTAACCTGTAGAACAGAACAAAAGATAAACAGGTCATTTTAGTGAAGAAAGACTCTATTTTACGTTACTGTTCTCTATTTCCGTTTTGCATTTATGTTCTGTAATCTACTGTAAAAAGAAAATCTCATGCTATGAAATAGGCAGAATTGCTTTCAAACTTTAAACTGTAGTGCTACTGCAAGCTAGAGCACATGCAAGCAATTAACTCAAACTGCAAACATCTTAGGCTGTGTTTATAGAAAATAAAGCTTTAAAAATACTGATTTGAAATGGTAATACTTTGCAAATATGCCTGTTTACATAAAGAGAATTAGAGATAATTTATGACCTTTTAGTATCAAGCTATGTAAAAAAAGGAATATACTATCATAGCAAAAATACGTATTTTTCTCTTTAATATAATTTTGTAATTGGCACTAATATTTATATAGAAAGACACTAAATTCTTTCATCCTAATATTCATTAATCACAATTCTGAATCCTTTCCACTACGCAAATGAAGAGGCTGGCTCTAAATTGTCAAAAAATCTTCATGTTGCAAAGAGATGAAAAACACTGGAACCGCGAGCTGCAAAAGCTTTCAGTCTTTACTTAAAACTCGCACACTTCAGTAGGAGATGACAGCAACAAACAGCACAAAGAATTCCATCTCCAAATGTCAGGGTAAGTAGAAATTGCAGGTCTGTCAGAGGTTGGTACTCAACATTTCGTAAGGAATTGCTCCCACTGTGGACTACAGTGCTGATGGTATTATTGGGTACAATTTTTGTTGCAGTCTGAAACTGTGAACATAGATAATGCTTGAGGGTTTTTTTGTGAAATAAATAGTACTGAACAAGTTAAAAAATACACTGAATTTTCTTTGTTGTATTTGTTTTTCTGAGCAAATATCTTACAGCCCACTAAACTGTGGATTTAAACCAAAAACACTCCATTTGTGAAACAGTTCCCCAGATTGTTTTTTGCAGGTTCAGCCCCACTGCACTCAGACAGAACACTAATTCAGCTCAGTGGGTGTTTTGGCCATACAAAAAGACAGGCATACACATTATCAAATATTACCATTTCAGGGATACCAGGTCAAAAACTGCAAAAGGCAACTTCAGGCTTGGGTGCTCAGGGAGGGTCTGTGCCAGCACCCGGCCTTGCCCCGCTGAGGTGGTGCCCACGGGGACCGTGATGGCTGCTCAGCACCAGGGGGCTGCACAGCAGCCAGCCTCCAGCAGCACAGGTGAGTCCCTGAGGCAACGAAAGAACCACCACAGCCCCTGGTTTGGCGGCTTTGGAAACCTAAAAGCAGCTTCTGTTACTCAGAAGCCACTGTATAAATTTGCACTGCTGTCAACATTACCCGGTGGGAAACAGCTACAGCTGAGTGCTACCTGAAGGAACTTCAAAATGCACTTTAGGCAGTGCAATATTTCATTTAAAACTCTTTCACCAACAAACTGTTCAAAACCAGGCTGTTATCTTGGCTATTTCTGCCCTCGGCTGGCTGCTGGAGGGTCAGGGGCTGGTGTGAGCCATCTGTCTGGGTTCCCCTCACAGCGTGAGGGGGCAGCACCCACCCGCACAGGCCCCTCAGGACCTGGGACATCAGCGCTGCCAAGATCTCTGCTTTTCAACGACACAGAGCTTAAAGCAACTGACAATTTTCTTGGTCCCTTCACTTAATCTGACCCAGAGAGTTGTCAAGAGGAGAAACAATTAGGTCAAAAATTAAGTGCTATTAAAAAAAAAAAAAAAAAAAAAAAAAAAAAAAGATCAACACCAAATTTCAACTATTCAAGCCATAAGGAACATTAGGAAGCTGGAAAACTCGGAGTGTTGTTTTGCTTGGTTTCTTCCTCCTACGTCCAGACCCAGTCACCACAACAGCTCCTTACATAATTAAGTGATATCTTCATTTTTTATCAAGTGCAATAAATCAATACATGCTGTTAGATGTCACTGCAGAGCATGTCTTAAATCAAAAGAGACACTTGGGAACAGAAAAAAAACACCCAGCCAAAAGACTGCAAAGCACCAATACTAAAAACTACCGTATGCCAAAAAGTTCAACAGTGTAAACAAAAAACACTTATGTGGTATTGGAATGTTCAAGAGTTTATACCACTGTCACATAGCAGACTCCTAGCACACTTATCTGCACAGCAGCGTGTAACAAATTTGTTCTGTATCAAAGATCACATCTTCTCCTACTTTTCCAGTATGAAGCTTCTGGCTCCAGCACCTCACCATTTCATGACCTCGCTCTGTGCCTAGATGAAGTGAATCTATCTTGGATTAATAGCATGGCTCCATTGAAAACATAAATGCCCAAGTTTTACAGCTGAAAATCCTAAAGTTTCAACTCTCTTTCCGTATATGTAACAGTCCTGAGCTGACAAGAAATTTCCTTGCTTTAATATTCCAGGGCAAAGACACACATGAGATATATGAGTAATTGGTAACTCACCATTTCCCAGCTACAGAATCAAAACCATCAGTGGTTTCAACCAGCTCGAACATTTTGCTCTGCAAAGTCTGCATCAGCTTTTCCAACAGAGTATTTACTTATGAACAAATCAAATCACCAAAACCACATGCAGAGAATGTATTTCATATACATTGACTTCCAAAACCTCAGGTACAAAAGATAATTCTCAAAAGCCTGTTGAACACCGCTCACTTGAAAATCAGGCACACACACAGCAATTTGTACCTTATAAGCAATGGTTCCAGAGGGAAAAATTATATATATTAACAGCCTTTATACTTTATCCCTAATCTTAGTTTCCAGAATAATGTGTTTTAATATTTTTATGTTCAGGGAAAATACATATTATGGAAAATTCAGATTCCAATGAAGAAAAACTAATTGAAAGTCCAGAAAAGCATTCACATAAGAATTATAAGCATATTAAAAAACTCTGTATAACAAAACACTCCTGTTAAGAAGCCTGACTGATGTGAAGGAATAACTCCTAACAGAACAGATTTTGTCAGTATAGTCCTGTTCCATTTTTAATTACAATCTCTGAATATTTTTGTGTACACAATACACAGTCTCTGTCTAGGCAATTACCAAAGCCAGTAAGTCAGGGCAGAGCCAACTTTATACTGTAGTTTCAATTGCATTTATTTATTCATTCAGCACCTTATTTTGTTGTTTGTCATATGCCTGTCATCCACAATTAATTTTTATCTGTCCTTTACAAGACTATCATCTTTATCAATACTGTGTCCTCTCCATTTTTTCTTATGAAACCTGAATTTTGCAAGCACTCCTGAACTCCCCAGAATTCAGTTCTCAATTCCAACAGTACTTTTGTTCCAATAATACTGGTGAATTGTAAGTATTGAACTAATATAAACTTTTCTTTTTTTTTTTTTTTTCCCCCTGAAACTGACATTCTACTTAAAAGTAATTGCATTGCACAAAACCTCAGATTTCTGAATCACTGTTTCAGGATTTTCAGGGTATCTGAAATGCTGGGAATCTGCTGAATGTACCAGGCTGATCGAGCTCATATTCTTTAATATATTCCTAACTGGTTTTTAAAGAATTCAAGCAGTAGCTTCTTAATTTCTTTTAAGAATGTGTCATTCCAGTTACAGCATTAAACCTGTCAGATTTTTGACAGACCTATTTCAGTTCTCAGAAATTAAAACACAACAAATTATCATTCAATTCATTTTCAAAACATTTAATCCCCACATTTCCCAGCTGCATAGTACAAAAAACTACAGCTCATGCTTCATGAATGATTTCAAAGTGTGCCATTCATCAAGCAAGTAATGTTTAAACAGGTACACTATTGCTTCTGTGAAAATAATTTAAGGATGAGATTTGGAAATTTAGTTTGACTTGGTTTATAAACTTCCCGTTGACTATTTGCTATTAAAAGGTAAGGGGCTGGCTTTGCAGTCATCTTCAGAAAAGAAATTTAGTGTTAGCCTCTAACTCCTTTCTACTGACACACTTGCAAGGTGCTCCTACAAGCCAGTGAGCTGTACAACTAAGATACTTAGGAACCTGTATCTTGCTAGATCAAACAGGATGCAACTTTACTGAAGATGTTATGGCAGACAAAAAAAAAAAAAAAAATCCAACTTTGACTAGGATATAACTAGGTTTTGGCCCAATAAATACCTATTCACATGCTAAATTCACACACCAACGTGTGAGAACATTTTCACCTGAGATTTATTACTGTGAATCCTTATTTTACATCAATCTGAAGGTACACAGACAGATTCAAAGGTACATATATATTCAAAGGGTAGTACTCCTGTTTGCTTGCATTTTACTAACACGTTTCTCATGTTACAGCTTATGTCATAATGCCATTAGACAGTGCCCTCAGCCCAAAATTCTTAATCCCCTCTACAGTTTAAAGCTAATCTCCTCCATACCTGGCCTTCAGAGGTAAGCATGTTAATCTCACTATCCAAAGTATAAAAGTTCCCTTTGAAATAACCCAATATTTGACAACTAATGCCTATTCCAAAGATAATTTGACACTAAATTAACAAATATGAATGCCTCCAAAACCAGGGCTAATTACAAGCCATTTGCTACTATCATGTCTCCTTTCACCAATAAAACTGACAAAAATACTTCTGAAAACAGCGTGCTGTCTTTCAAATGTTTATGAATTGACTGAGCAGATGACATTATCACTTCTTACTGAAAACGAGAAGAGTTTCAGCACGTAATTGTTACCAGCCACAGAATCTGTAAGTCCTCATTTACGAATAACATCACTTGTTCTGTGCTGTTTATTTAGCTGCCCGCTATTTCTTGTCACCAAGGTGGAACTTCGCTCTTCAGCCTAAGTCAGGCATCATCACAAACCTCACAAAGTTCTGCAGACAGGAGTGTGAGACACAGAGATTATATGCCCTCTCTGTGTGCCAGACTATGTATTTTAGATAATTATCACCTATTCTTTGAAAAGTCTCTATTTTCTGTGTAAAAAAAAAAAATACAAAGATAGCTGAGAGATTTTGCCTTATTTGATTAAATTTCTGACAAAGTTTATATTAAGAAACTGACAGTCCACAGTACAACTTTAAACTATAATTTGCCTTTGGAGTACATTCACATTCAAGCACAGATGAATGCTGCATATAAAACATTCCAAAATGTAATAAATTCAACATTGTTTTGAATGTTATTAAACAATTTTATTCTTTAAGTAATGCATAATGAGCAAATACACCAATCACATCCACACATCCTCTCTGGTCTGAACCACAAAGGTCCCATGATGTAAAAATTTGTAAGTGATGTTAGCGAGCTTTGTAGAACTTTGAAAATGTAAAGATTTTATTTTCAATCGTTGACATTTTATTGATTACATTGATGCAGCCAGTAGCAGTGGAGCACAGTTAGACAGTAACTCAATACAAGCAGACAGTAATTGTTAACGAGCACCAACTTAAAGCAGCAGTCTCAGCAAAATCAGAGAGCTACTTGCCAATACTACCTCAGTTTGCATCCTAAATCACAGCACCTCTGCAACTTTGAGATACTTTTTGTGCTGCTTTCTGCAAAATCCCTCACAGAGCACACTTGTGTTGCTCTGCAATTCATCTTAAAACAGTAACTCGTTTACTTATAACTTCACAATGCTTCTCTAATTACTTTTATGGTCTGAATTAAAAACAAATCAGTTTACCATTAAAATTTTCATTAGGTCAATTTAAATATTTTCTTTTAAATAGAACCATATGATTGCTTTTCTTCCAAGAACATTTGAAAAAGCTGCTGAAATTAGTAAATAGTCCGATAACAAAAATAAGCAAGGTACTTTCAAAACAGAGTAAGAAAGAAAAAAAAAATCAAGCAAATTTTTAATCGTGTGAAGTGGCAATGTAATGTGATAACGCAGAGGTCCGAAGGGCCCTTCAGAACATCCAGTCCACTGCCCATAAATAATAAGCAATTGTGCTTCACCCAGATATCTTCCAACAATCCCAAATACAAATGGATTCAAGCACTGACACCCTACAGAAACTATTCAACTCAGACAAGCAAGGGTGGAGGTCACCAGCTGCCAAGGCTCACCCAGCAGCAGGGAACTGGTCAGGAGAGAGATGCACTGGTAATCCCAGATAACAGATGAACACCCAGGCTGCAGCACTGCACTTTTGATGCTAATTATCCCCACACAAACACATCACAGGCTTCCAAACTTCCCAAACTGAAGTTCAGCTTTCTCTGTATCAGCCAACAATATGCAAAACAGGAACCCAGGAGAGAAAATTTTACAAATTTTCCTCAGAGAACTGTTCCATTTGTCCATTTTCTCAGGCCAGTTCCAAATGCTGTGGAGAAATACATCACCAAAAACCCGCAGAGAAATCTGATGCTGAAGACCGCGCACCCCTTTTGGATGTAAACCTTATCAGACTTCCAAAATAACTATCATCTTTCTCTCAAAAACAATAAATTATTTACTGAGCTTATCTTTTCCAAATATCTCATACTATCATTGTTTGAGCCTTAAAGATAAGTACATCAGGTGAATGTTTAAACAAAAGCTCAGTGGATCTGTCTGATCATGACTGGGCTTGACAGACCAGACAAGAGGTAATTTAGGCAGTGAGAAATGTTAACACAGCATGGAGCAAAAGCATCCCAGTCTCACAGGGTCACTGCAGCTTTTCAAATTTACACAGTAACTGCTAGGCACTTGGTTCTTGCAGAAAACCTACCATTAGTTTTCCTTTCTTTCCCCTGTAAAATTCTAAATTAATTAGGAAAATCAGTTAAGTAAGAACAGGCCTAAGCCACTACACCTGTGCCAATCCATTCAGGCCACTGGGTGCAGCGTAAATGAGACACAGCCTGACCTTTAAGCTAAATCAGATGGCTGACACAGGGCTTTTTTTTTTTTTTTTTTTTTTTTTTTTTGGTTGTTGTTTTTTGTTTTTTTTTTTGGGGGAT
>VXAV01004933.1:98385-115988 GCA_013399715.1 Alectura lathami | reverse complement strand
AATGTTATTTTGGGGGTTGTTTTTTTTTTTTTTTTTTTTTGCTATGACTCTGTGAAGTACTGGTTATTTAAGACAGTTCCTGTCCAGTATCAGGTTTCAGGCTGTTTTATTTCACATAGTCATACTTGCTGAGTTATTGAACTTTTGTTGTTGTTGTTTAAGCTTTTTTGTTTTGGCAAATTCTTCTTATAGTAACTTGATAGAATAAATGTGTTCTGCAGAAACTACATCTCTTTAAGGCATTCCTAGGCTTACCAACTTTTATTCTTCTTGAAATACTTCTCACAAAAATAGCTCATCTAATAGTTTCTCCTAGTGTTATATAGTATCAGGAAATCGCCCCCCCCTTACTGCAGGTTAGGCCTTATTTTGCATTAGCCACAGGAAACCTAAAGCACCACCAACCCAAACACAGAAAGATTACTATATCCAGCTCTACATACAGAACTGAAGAACTGAACAAATATGATCACGCAACTCAATCCTCTGATACGGGTTATTTCGTTGAGTTTGCTGGGACCATTCCCCTGATTAATGTTAATCTTCTGAAAGACAAACCCTGGTGCAACTTGGAGAAGCACATGAAGTCTTCTGGAAGAACTCCAGAGAAGGCAGCTCCATTCTCCTGCAATCAGTTGCCCAGGGTCAAAGTAGCTGCCAGGCAATAACCAAACAAACTGCACTACCCAGACAGAAACCCACAATTAAACCAGAACTCCTCTGTTCTTACAGGACTGAAGAAAATACGTTCCCTTCTACAGCTGTGCACATCTCCTACAAAAGAACATTGTGCCATCTTATTTTATAGACAGCAATGAGCTAACACACTTCTTGAGTCATGTATGTTAGCGATACAAAAAAAAAAAGTGTATTTTCCTGGCATGTTCTGCTGTAACGTTACTGAGGTACACAAAAATCAATTTTCCTAAGTGAAGCTTCAAAAATCTTAAATAAAACACTGAAAATTAGATAAGCATTTTCTATTTTTTTGGTAACTTAATTTCTGTAGAGAATGGTGGAGAAACCACCAGGACTGTCCTATGACACTGTGGACTGTGCTGGCAAGATCAATGCCAGATGCTTTGTGTTAATTCCCTATGTTTATTTTTAGCCCTAAAAGAAAATATTAACTACCATATTACAGTAACCATAATACAACCTTCCCATGTCTCATCCCATAGAAAGCGGGAATTGTACTATGCATTTGACGTACAAGCCCTAAAAACCAGGAAATGAAAAAATCAAGCCACTAGTCAGCACTCACGCCATAATCCTTTCCCAACAGGCACATTTCTTAAACAACTCTACCTATAAATTTCCCCAGCAATTTTAACTCTCTTCTCCTCGACTTTCCAATTTCTAAATATATTCTCTGCAAAGTAACTATCACTTCTCAGAACTGTAGTATAGCTTTGGTATAAGAGTTTCAACAAAGGAGAACTGAATAACAAGAAAGAATATTATGCAATGTATTATGTCAATTCAGTGCTGGCTAAGTCCCGCGGTCAAGCAGTTCACATTTATTGGACCCAAAAGCACTAGAAATTAAGCAGAATAGCCTCGAGGGTTCAAAATAGTTTGTACATTCCATCTTACACAGAAGCTATATAAAAATGGCAAATTGCAACAATTGCATATTATACTAGTGTCAATTCAAAATGCAAGTTTTTTTTTTTTAAAAAAAGCTACTTTCAGATTTACATGGCATTTCTCTCGTAACACTATAATTCAAAATGTTTTTAAAAGAAATATTCTTCAGACTGCCACAAAATCTTCAGCCACACCCAAATTTCAAATACTCTCTCCTAATACACCATGAGCAATCAGAAATAAGTGTTTGAGATTTCAAACTAGAAGGCCATCTGCTTATAGAGGAGGGAGAAAAGTTTAAGCCCTTAAGAATCCTAAGAATCTAAGAATCCTAGAATTCTCTTCAATGACAGCTACAAATACAAAGATCTGATAAAAGGGTTTTCAACCACTGCAGGAATGAAAGACTAACATCAAGGATTAGCTCTTCATGCAGCCGAGTTCATTTTCCCTTGTACAATTTTTTGTTGCATAGTCCCCCCTATTAAGCCCCCGTTTCTTCCTGAAATTACACCACACCATCATCTTTATTTTGTCATCATGGCAGCACTGGCAAGGAGGAAGTGGGACTGCAAGCTGCTGCTCTGTAAAGCAGCTTTCTACCACAGAGACACTAAGGAAAGACAGCCATGGGCTAGAGCTCAAACCAATTTCAGAAACATTCAGAAGGTTCCCTGATGGCTCTTACTAGAGAAATGTGACGCACTGAGGTTGGTCAGCCTCCCCTGCCAACAGCTCTGAAACAGCAGACACTTGGAAGGTGAAACATTATGAGTTAATTAAAAAAGTGATTCCAAGATTAACAGAAATGAAAAGGCAAAATAATACAGCAGGTACTCGCATTACCCTGATATAAACCCTCCTCTTAGCAGCCTTTGAGCATGTTGACCTGACAAGCCAGTAGCTGGCTCAGACCTCCTGGTTCCCCCAGCAGCCACTCCTCCAGCTGACCCTCTCCCAGAGCCACATGTGTACCTGGCTCCCGAGCCCCTTAACCTGCCCCCAGCTGGTGCAGCCCGAGGCTGGCTGGTGGCAGACCCCAACCCTCTCCTGCTACTGGTGCCCTGGGCACAAGAGTTCCTTTCACCCAGTCTCCCCTGACTCCTCCTGAGCCCATGGGGGCAGCCAGGTCAGGGCTCCATCTGCCAGGCTACTGGGGCTCCCCTGCCCCGGCCGTGCCTGGGCTCCTTGGTGGGTGCAGGTGGGGAGGAGCCTTTGGTCACTTGACCCAACTCAAGCCACTTCTGCCTCCACTCTCACCCCTCTTTGCAAACACCCTGTTCCTCCCATTTTCTTTTTTCAACAGGGATACAAACAGTGGATTTACATTCTTTTATATTACAAATTAATAATGTTCTGATGATTTCCACACCCAATTTTGGAGCTGATATCTCTGCGGGCCCTTCTCCAAGGCTCCTCCAACTATTCTCCAGTTGTGTCCCTTAAGGAAAAGAAGTTTAGTGCCCTCCCTGCTGAACACTTTTGCAAGCTTTTATAAGGAATATAATCAATGAGTAGTATTAACTGTGCCTGTATTAAATTTATCCTATCATCTGTTACTCATTTCAAAATATCCATATAAAGCATATATAAAAACTGCAGTACTGAGGGAAAAGTCATATCATGTAGAGTTTTAACTACGCTACTTTGTCCCATTCTTAGTTTTATGTGTTTAAGAAATCAGTGTATAACTATTAAATGCATTAATGTGCTCTTTTTCAATATTCTGCATTTGACATAGAAGAGGTCTTATTTAATATGCTCTCCAAACACTGCTTTTAATCTTTCAAACACCAAAAAGGAGACCACTTAATACCATTTTCTCCCATAACTCACGAGTGAAAGCTATCACTTCCATTCATACTCATTTCCTTGAAGTCTGCACCACCATGAAATGCTGATGACAATTAACTGTTTTGAAATAACCTGTACACTTTTATTCACCTTATTTCTATGATGAGAGACCTCACAGCAAGGGTGGAATAACAATATGGAAACTAACCATCTAATCCAACTGGACACAATTGATTGAAGTCTTATTACTTCCATATGTAAGAGGAAACTAAAGCCAACTGCAATCCCCAGCTTTTGGCATTCTCAGTATGCAGTGCATCCAGAAAAAATGAATTTCACTTTTCATTTTTATTTTTACTGCATACTGATATCAGACATATGGACTTGATTGTTTAGGGAATATGTTTCCACAAATTTTAAAAAGGAAGGTCTTTATTATACCTAAAGCAATACCGCTCTTGAAAAAGTTGTTATGCTTTGTAAATTTCATTCTATTCTCTTTTGCACTATGGATATTCTTAAAAATAATTGGTACCAAATTTTTAGCATGGCATGCTAAAATCTTCAAGAATTGGTACGAAGAATGATGACAATATAGATGCAAGACAGATTCAAGTCAGCCAATTTATACAGAAGAAACCCACTATGGATAAATTCAATGCCAAAGAGTTATACATCAATTTATTCTGAAGTAGCATGTGTGGTAAATTAGCTATTATTTCTAAAGAAGCAAATCCTCAGTTCCTAAAAAATATGAATAAGATTATTAGTTACTATCATGAAACCAGAATATATTTTCAGCATGGACTAAAAAAATAGTCATTTATTAAAGAATTTTAAGCTCCATTTCCTATGTCATATTTTTCAAGATATATCCCTGATACGAAAAAAAGAAACCAACATGGATCAGTCAGGTTAGTCCCTTTCTTGGTGGAGGTCTGAAGAGATTACCAAATGAGTTTTTAGTTTCAGCAATATATTGATCATCCCATGCAATTAATCTTCCAGTAGTATTTACCAATAAGCTTTTCTCTCCAACATACATGCTCTCAAATTTTATACCACTAAATCACTGCATTGCTACCTGACTTAATTTTCTCCTCAAGTATTGGTAACAACATAAGACACTAAAAGACAGGCTCCATTCACTGAGTTTGTTTCATAAGAATTTAAGAAAAATAATCACTTTCAACACTTACATCCCAGGCACTTGATACTGATGCACATCTCGAACTTTCAACACCATTCAGTTCAGACAAACTCGACATATGTACGGATAGCACCAAGATTATACCAGAAGCCCATTTGCAGACTGCTTTCCTAATAAGGTCTCTGAACACCATATCTAACATCACTCTGTACTTTACTGTGCTTTTTCTGATTCTAGTTTCAACATTCCTAGAATGAACTTCAAGAAGAAGTTATAAGGATAAAACATGAGTAAGGTTGGAAAACATTAAAAACAGATCATACAAAAGACTTCTCCTTTGCATCTCATGGTACATCCTCCCTGCTATTCACTGAAAGGTAACTTTTCTACCCTCTCATCAGCTCAGATAAAGTAATGCAAGCATCCACAAAACTGAAATTAAACAAAATATTAAAGAAACGGATCTCAAAAAATATGAAAGCCTCAATTTTTAATGTAGTAATAAATATTTCTACACGTGAGCACACTCAAACATGCAGAACTCTTAAATACAAATAGTCTGTGTACCTGAACTGTGGAACTGATTTCAGACGCAAACCCTCCTGTCAAGGGAGCCTCGTGGCTGATCAGCAGTCGCCCAGTCTTCACCACTGACTGAAAAGGAAAACAAACCCCAAATGTAATCAAAGTATAGTGCTTGCCATTTCTTGCCTGTATTGCTTATGAAATACATGAATTGTATGATCTTATTAGCAGTATTTGGATGTAGATACTTTTCCCCTCTTGCATTTTCACTGAAATAGTGAATCATCCCAGAAATCCAAACTGAGAAATTAATAGAATGTTTTTAGATTTACTACAGAAGTGATAACACCTTCCATTCCACTTTAAACAAATATGAAGAATAAGAATAGTTTCAACTGAATCCTAACTTATCCTATCAATGCAAACTACGATAGGAAAGTAAGATTTCAGCAGGAGGTCAACTTGGATTCTGAAAACACTAAGAAGCACACATGCAAAGAAACCCCTGCCAATATACAAACCTGCCTGACCAGATCCAAGGCAAAACCGATGAATCACAACTATTGAGTAAGTACATATGTTAAATAAAATCTTTAGCAAGAAAATAATTGTGGGGATTAATGTTTCTTATTTAAGTTTTACACAGCAATTACAAGCAACATTTTCTGATTTTAAATCTCAGCGTTTGTGCAGTTTTTATGTGATCCACTTCAGAAACAGTTACATGGTACGATATATACAGAATGTGACAAACTACTGTTAATCAAAAATATTTTCATTATTATGTTTAAACATAATAATGAAAGCAAAATACTTTAACCTGACGAGAGTATAAAGCTTCAGTACATCAAAATATCTTGGAGTTTTCTGCAACTATATGCTAAATTGCCTAGATTTCACAAATTCCAGATACCTCCAGTCAGAAATATGGCAGCAAGCCTCACTTTTCATAACAGGCAGGAATATGTTAAGATTGTGATCAAATCATCTCCTGACAACACTTTTGCTAAACTACATAGACAGAGCTTTAAGTCTTTCATCATGCAGCACACTTCCAGTTCCTTCATCATTTTTAAAACCCTTCCCTCCAGTTTTCAGTGTCCTATGCCCATCTAGAACCAGCATTCCAGCATTTTCCAAAACACTGACAAACACAGATAACATAACCTTAGTCCTGCAGTTCCTGGATGCACAAGGTCTTTTGGCCGAAGCATAACTACATGAGTCCTGTATCAACTGACTGCAACTCCCTGTTCTTGGGAAAGAGGTTTTTTTTGTCTTTAACAAATAATGGCTATTTGAAATGAAGATGGAATATGCTCTGCGCTCATTATTTCAAGATGCAAGATTATATTTGGATATGTTGAAAAAAATACAATGTATGCCTAAACCCAGCTTAGTCAATGAATCCAAATTCTCTTCTCTTCATCGGTGACCAAGTATCCATTCCTGCTCCCTACCTCTTTTTTCCTTTTTTTTTTTTCCAAAATCAGTAACAGTTTTAAACATTTTCCATATCTTTGATAGAAATATTAAAGAAGTTAAAAAAAAAAACAAATCATACTCTGCAAGGCCTCAGTGACTTTGTCACTTCCATTGATTAAATTGTATGGCACAGAAGGGCAATGTTATGTCAGGGCAGCGCTAATGCCTTACTTATCAACTACATTAATTTGTTTGGTGAGCATCCACTGAAGTTCTGAACTTTTAATTGGTCTATAAGGCATCAGATGATTAACACATTCCTGGCTGAAAGGTACTTTGGTTCAACAAACATAATGGGTCTCTGTATGCCTTCTTCATTTTCATTATGACATTGTTTTCTCTATGAAAGATGACAGTATTATATTGTAATAACTGCAACAGGCTTTTTTTTTTTTTAATATTACCATGTAAAAACTGTTTCTGGCCATGGAGTTTAGAAGAAAGATACAGTCTACAATTAAAAAAATAATAATAATCTTCTGCAATTACGGTGTTCTAGAAAGGCTAAATTATTTGATTTCTAGATCTTCTTATGGAATTTTAATCTTATTTCCTGGAAGTAAAAGTAGCTAATGAGTTAAAAGGGAAAATTTCAAAAGTAACTGCAAGCTACAGAGCACAGTGGACATGAATTATTAAGACTGTTTGCAGATATCAATGCTGTTCTATAAAATATTAATTTCATTTTAAAATTAAACTATAAAATGTTACTCTGTCAAATCAAACAAGTCAGGCATTCAACCTCCAGGGTAACTAAAACTCAGCATTCAAAAGAGCATTTTGCCATCCAAATATTTTATCAGACTGCTACTAGCAGCTCTGTCCACAGCACAGCAGACACCAGTAATGGGGTCCTCACCCTTCAAACCGAATTGGAAATACCACTGGCACAAAACAACACAGAACAGTGAAGAAAACAGTAGTTAAATTGGCACAGTGAAACTGTCCATCACAGAATTTTGCTATCTTTTAAAGAGGCAGATATGTGGAGGGTTGTTTTCATTTGGATTAGCTAGAGAAACAGGTGGTCTTCCAAGGAATGAAGTATTTCATCCCCCCAAATCTGGTCAATTTTTTATTTCTAGAAGGGCTTGACTCTTCTCTGTTTCCCTAATAGCTCTCCCTCTTTCGAACACCCAGTCTTTACACTTAGTCCTGCCTCAGTGGGAGATTCAAATATTTAGTTGCACACACACATTGCAGCTCATGTAGAGTACTTAAAAAACAAAATGCATCTTCAAAGAATATGGTGTGGCTTAGGAGACTGGCACTGATGGAAAATGTTTCTTCTTTACATCCATAACCAGAAGTTGTTGCAGGCTGATCTTTAAAATCCACAGATAGACTTCTGAGGGCATTAAGTATATCTGTAGTCATCTCCTATCTCAGTTAACTGAAAATGGAAGCTTCTGTTTATTAGCTTTAGAACAGTCCACAGAGGAAATTCAGCAGCAGATTTCAGAGAGCTGGGGCCTCAGCCATCCTGCATTTTCGCAGCTCAGTTGATGTAAGCCTGCTCCCCGAAGGGAGGGCTCCTACCCGACCCAGAACCTTGTGTTCCCATCCCAGGGCCACGGGGCAAGCCAGTGTCAAAAGATAACCAGATTTATCCTGCAGCATTTTACTGTCAGCAGAAATCAGCACAGAGATGGGGCAGATCTGGGTCACCTCCTTCAGAAGCGTCCTCCAGAGGGCCACAGAGGCCCAGTCAGCGACGTGCCACGCACAAGTTGCCACACCACACTGTCACCTGTTCTGTATCCAGTCAACAGCGAAAAGACTCTAGGGCTTTCAACTACTAAATTAACCCTAAAACAACAACAAATACTGAATATAGGTTCTCAGCTCCATTTTCCTGTCAGAATTGTTTTACATTGATGTAAGACACCACAATGACAATTTAGATTTTGTCAGAGCAAGAGGCTGGCGTCAGAATCCCCCGACCACCCTCTGGGCCTTCGCCAGACTCAGGCTTTCAGGTTGCAGGCCAAAGCTTTGCTGAACAGCTGCCTAATGTTTCTGCAGTGAAGCAGCTTGGTGAATTATTTTCAACCTCCCTCACCGCACTCTTTATCCAAGAGTTTCCACAATCGCTTTTCTGTTCAATTCTCAGTTTGTCATGTTGGCCGCTTTCTCCCCTCTTACAGGCTCTGATGACAGAATAAAATAACACACATCTGGCGCTTCCAAGCGCTTTGAAATCTAAGCGCTGACATTACCAGCAGTGTGCCGGGCCCTTACTTATGGGAAAGCAGACTTAAATAAAAATGAGTTTGATTGCCAACTTCATTTTACGCTATTACTCTATACATACGGTAAAAGCACTATTTCCATTGTAACCAGCTGCTTCACTAACATAGCAATCACCTTTAAAGAAATTATCAAAGCCAGAATTATGTTATAAACGTCTATTACTGTACCACAGGGGCAAGTTGCCAACTTCTGTGAAAAGAAATTCTTCCATCTCCTATAGAAAAGAAATCATTTTGATGTTCGCCTTCCCATTTAAAGTTCTGCATACTTTTGATTTTGTTCTTTACAGACTATAAAAATTTCCTGAACAATTTAAAAACTAGCTTTCCAAAATAATTTCAATGAAGCTGGGAAAAGCATTGAAATATTAACTCATTTTCAATGCAAATGTATGCAAACAACTATAAAACCACATAAAAATCCTATCAATAGATAATAGATATGCCTTTACTGAAAACTAGTCAGAAATTGAAGCTTAGAATAAATAAATAAAAAAAAAACAACACCCATGGTAAAGTTTCAATAAATGTCTTGAAAAGCATTTTTCCTTTTTCAGTTTTATATCAGCTTTAATGAATTTGTGCTTCAAAACTGAGGGAGGCAACTTTCCCCAAATCCCATTAGTTCTACTTTCAATGTTTCAATAACAAATGAAACTGCATAGCTGTATTCGTGGTACTGAATATCATAAGCATAGGGGTAGAAATAAGATCTCAGATTTCTATTCAGCATTTCCCAGAGAGAAGCATACAACACAACCTGCCAGATGAATCACTGAGGGTTATATTCACTCAGTATGTGCAGATCAACAGCATGACACCAAGTCCAATGCATCCCAGATAGAAGGAACTGTTTGTACATGTGACACATCGACAGTCTTAATTAATGTAGTAAGTACATTCCCAGCTTCCAGACACCCCCGATCCCTGCTGGAGTTCCGCTGCTTGAGGAGCTTTTTGTCTGATTTTCCACAGATCCCACTTTTTTTTTTTAAACCACAGTGCAGAAATTAATAGGAATTGCAATAGGATGTGTCCTAAGAAGCCTGGACATACAGAAGCCCTCTGACGTAGTGATGGTTATGGTCCAGTTTGCAAATTACAGCTATCAGCTCCACAGAAGAGCTTCCTTCTCCTGGAAGTAGTTAAAGCTAAACATTGTATATATTCTTTACAGCTCCAAAAATACCCATAATAGTTCTCATCACTAAACAATATGAAATTAAAATAGCAGCATGTGGTTGATTTTCAACAGTACTAAATTCCCAGAGAATAAAAATGAGAGTAAGCCTTCAAATCTACTATATTATGATACCTACACTACATTGCCAAGTTAACTGAAGCTCATCTATGGGTAAAATCAAGATGCAAAGACAAATAAATGAGGTGAAGAAATATTCCATCACATACAGCTCAACAGCCCAAAGTACGAATAAAATTTCTCAACTACTGGTAATGGGACAGTCAGGCTCACATGCATTTTGTTAGGATTTGTAAGGCTAGTGTGAGTAAAATAAACCAATATGTCAGAGTAGTGCAATAATATAGCAGAGAATCCCAGCTGAACACTGGCAGCAATGTAGTTAGATCAAAGGATAAAACCACTTGGAAAGGAAGAAAAGTCATTTTTATTCCATCATTCAGAAAGGCCATTGCCATTGGAGAGAAATTTTTTGACAAAGTCTCTCCAAACAATAAAACGAAAAAACACACAAAGTTCTGTAATAGGTGAGCATGCAGGGAACAAAAGAGAAAATCCAATTGCTTTCTAACCATATATCAATCGCTCAGATGTTGCCAGTCATTAACTGATCACAACATCAGAGTCCATCAGAGCTTCCTGCTGGAAGTTAAACAACACAGAGGTTTTTAATCCATTACTGTCTGCTTCTGTGGCTCGTTCAGCAGGGCTGTGCTTGCCAACCCACGCGGCTGGCAGCCACACGCTGCAGGTGCCACAGCAACTGCTGCTGTCACTGGCTGGGATACCAAGCTGAACATGAGCCAGCAGCGTGCCCTTGCTGCAGAGAAAGCTAATGGTGTCCTGGACTGCATTAGGCAAAGTATTGCCAGCAGGTGGAAAGAGATTATCTTTCCCCACTACTCAGCACTGGTGAGGCCACATCTGCAGTGCTGGGTCCAGTTCTGAGCCCCTCAGTACAAGAGGGACAAGGACAGACTGGAGAGAGTCCAAAGGGCCACCAAGATGATGAAGGGACTGGAGCATCTCTGCTGGGAGGAGAGGCTGAGAGAGCTGGGACTGCTCTGCCTGGAGGAGGCACAGGGGGGGATCTCATCACTGTACAGGAACACCCAAGCAGGCTCTGTTCTGTGGTGCCAGCATTGCACAGTTTACAGGATTATGCTGATGTTGCACAGTGCACTGGTTAAACTTCACCACTTTGAAATCCACATCAGGATGGATCTTTGACAGCATGAAATGTATGTATGGCAGGAACAGTGCATACAGAGCAAGTGACCACAGCTGGGATGCACATAAGAAACATCTTGGAGAGAAATGTTAGTGCAGCCATAAAGCTCACTGCCTCAGCACACTGGGACTTTGTTTCAATACCTATCATTTTACACTGCAAATGCCAAAAACAATTCTGAAAGACTAACATGTCTTTTTCCTGCATAGCACTGAAAACAATGTTGTAGTGTGAAGATAGTGGGGCAGAGATAACAAAGAATGAAAGCAGGCACAGGAGCAATGCAAAGTAAGCGGGAAAATTAGAAAATGATAACCAGAACCAGAAGAGTTGGCTACAGAGCTGTGCTGAACATCCATAAAAGCAATAAACAGGGTGTATAATAATTAAGATTAGATTGTGGCCTATCACACAGATATTGTCAGGGTGCGGATATTCATGTTCGACATGAATATCTACAAGCTTCCTGCAAAGCCAACAGCCAAGGACAGATTCCCAGTGTGTTAGAAACCACAAAAATACAGAGCAGCAGATAATTCATATGCAAAACAACTTTCAATCTGAGTAGCTAAGACCATGAAAATAAAAAAGATATGGCACACACCAGGGTACATCTCAACAGTCTGGGTTGCTAGATTAAGAGTGCTGCTAAGCTAAATCAAAAGGACTGATACTCCATAAACCAGTGACTAACTTTCTAATGCCTTTCAGTAAGTTTAGGTTCTTGTAAAACAATCCTTAACACTTTCAAACCACTATTTTACACACCCTAAAGCAGTTAATTGCCAAAAAAAAAAAAAAACCACCACCAATTCACTGTTATTTCCATATCCCAGTGTACACATGCAAACACTCTTTCTGGAACAAACTTCAGCAGTCTTCATCCAGCAGCAAAAATACTATACAGAGTTCAAACAAACACAGTGCTACTAGGTATGACCCACCTAAAAGGCCTCCTAAAAATAACTTTATTCAAGTTATCTAGATGTTTAGAGTGCTTGGGGTGGGGTGGGGGGGGGAGCAGGGGACACCATGACAATTATTCTGTAAAGAAAAAGAGCATCAGGTCACCAAGAAAATAAGTACAACAGACTAATTTTATTGCTGAACCCATCATTTCATTTCCGCTGTTAAAAATTTATTCAGTAGCTTCTAACCTAATTGAAATATCTGTAGGACAGACAGTATTCCAGTAAAAAAACTGCTTTGATTTTACATTACAGAATGACAAAAAAAAAACATACAGCAGTTATCTGAACCACCTCCTTTCATCTTTACAATTACATTAAAAACATAATGAAAAACCTAACAAAATATATGGCAATTTACTTACAGCTCATAATACAAAGACTATCAGTCAATAGCAAGGTGCAGCACGTGACTGAAAGCGACTAGGCAGAACAAAAGCAGATGCAAGATAGCCTCCAATTTTCTATTTTCCAAATAGAAAGATTAAAATGAAACTGATATTTCTTGTAGTACAAGTTGTACAGAAACACTGACAGAAGATGAATCAAAGAACTTGAAAGCACAATATACAGAAGAAAAAACATAATCTGAAAAATTAGATATGCAGAAACACAGCTGAAAAAAAGAACAGTAAGAAGGGAAAAAAAAAAAAAAAAGGATAAGGCAAGTGATGTCAAGTTGCAGAAGGAAAATACCTGGATTCCATAAGGTATGGAGAAAGGAACCAAGAAACTGTTGGCAGTATCAACAGTGGCATACCGCTTGGCTGCCTCTGCCTCCAGTTCACACCAGTTCTAGCATGACTGGCACAGCAGCACTCAATAGCAGCAAGACTTTGGTCAGGCTAACAGCACGCTACTGTGGCCTCATCCATGCAACTTATTCTTCACCCACCTCAAAGTGCCCTCCATAAGTGATACTGCCTTCTTTCCAGAGAAGAGGAGAGGAAAAAGAGCCAAAACAGCCACACCCCCAATGCTCAAATAATTCCTTTTAAAACTCCAAGCATCCTCAAGCAATTATGTTGAGCTGATCTGACCTGAGCGACATATCAACACAAGGAATTTGAAAGTCAAGTGGTAAGACTGGCATGAACACCACATGAAATTTTATGAAGTATATCTGTAAGCTAGTCGAGCCACTCAGAACAACTGATAACCCAACGAATCAAGTGTAGAGTTTCAGAACTAGGCAAAGGGTTTCATTTTTTTTTAGACAAAAGACAGATCAGGGAAATACCGCTCCACTTCTCACCAGGAACTTGGCATCCCATGAAAATAAGTCTTTCACCAAGGAAGATAACTTATGCTTAAAACACGTTTCTTCAGAGTCAGAAGTAATTTAATTCTCTTACCAGGGACACTAACTCTGAAGTTGACTCCCACCCACGGAATCTATTTATCTAACCAAGGCTCCTAGGGTGCCTGCAAACACCCCAGACATCTTCCCATCTACCCTTATGATGGAATAAATGACAACTGGAAGTTAAAATGAGATTTCCCAAGCAAAGACTAAGGATGTTTTAAAAAGGTTGTTCTAGGTCTTAAAACATTTAGAGATCCAGAGGATAGCTTAAATAATGAAGCCAGCCCTAAGTCAGAGTTCGGTAATTATTGCATCTTCTCAAAACGTATTAGATACAGAAAAACAAATCAGTAAGTTTCTAGCCAGCAATAAACATCTGTGAAGATGTCCTTCCAGTGGTGGGAGAGGGGGAAAAAAAAAAAAAAAAGCACACACAACACTCTGCTGATAATTCTGAGATCAAGTGATTCTTTCGAGCAATTCTGAAAGAATCACATCAAGAAGGCCAGAACACCTATGCTAAATCTGAAGGCCAGTGCATTTTGTAACCTGAATAACAATTCTGGAAATCTACACCACACTTCTAAAATGATGTTTTACTAAAACTCCATGAGAAGCAGGAGTTCCAGCATCTGCCTCATCTCAATTCCTGAACTTAACCCCAGTTCTGATTCACATAAATTCATCCAGCTCATCACAAGACTGATGAATCTGTTTCACTGCAGCTGTTGAATGCACTCACAGCTAAGACTCATTGGATTTAGCACCTGAATTACTAACGTGGATTACTTGGGAAACATGAGGTAATACAATGGAAAAATCTGAGCACAATAATCACTAAATTATTTACAAAAAATATGAAGTAGACCAAGATGGCTAAGTAGATGTCTGAAAACACCACCTGCACCATCTTTGACCCTCTTCAAAATCAGTAATAGCAGATGTCTAGTGGGTGTGATACTTATTTGAAAGATGAACCATCTATAGGATAGTGTGCCAAATACCTTGTAAAACTGCTTTAAAAATTACTGTATCTGTTGATAGCANTCATTCTTGCTGTGCTCTGATTTCTCCTGTTCTCTTTTCTATTCA
Organism: Alectura lathami; assembly: GCA_013399715.1. Classification (NCBI taxonomy): domain Eukaryota; kingdom Metazoa; phylum Chordata; class Aves; order Galliformes; family Megapodiidae; genus Alectura; species Alectura lathami. The sequence continues at coordinate 101,394 of VXAV01004933.1, read as the reverse complement.
TTGTGGCCTCTTAATCAAAGCCACCTAAGCAACTCTCATTTCTACTTCACTCTCCGTTCTTTATCAGTTAGAACTCTGACCTAGTTCAACTAATACAAAAATGAATAGTCAATTTTCAAGGTACAGCTATATTCATTTTCAGCCTGTTAGCCAAGGAAATGAGGGTTCTGTGAGTTGGTCTGATTTCCATCTAATTGTCAGTCTCCTGATTACCACTTTGCAACCAAACTGCAGCCAAACAAGTCTTAAAGTCTTGAAGCTCCTGTAAGCTTGGTAAAAATCAGTCTCTCTAGGTAAGGGAGATCAGTACCTATTCTGATTTAGTACTCCAATAAAAGAAAAGCTGCTCTTAGCACCATCTTTCCCACAGTTCTTTCAACAACCAAGAAGCACCAAACTGTTTTCACTGCTCCTTTTTGTCTAGATAGCCTCCTCTTGAGGTGAATGTGGAACAGTGGAAGTTAGGAAATATGGAACATAACTCCGTAAGAAAGCAGGTTTCATCACTTAAGCAATAATTAGTTTTCAATTTTTTTTTGAATGTTTTAAATGTTGTTATCCAAAGGAAAACAGTAAATTCATTTCTGTACCTTAGAAATTACTATAAATTCACTCACAGCATCGAATGGAAAGAGAAAAGATGGTAAGGCTAAAGTCCATGAAACATCTCAGAGTTCTCTGATTTTCTTTTTCCAGACTCCCATTTCATGGAACATTTTGAATATGTGTTTGTTTTTAATTAACACATCATTATTGTTCAGTAATGTGCCTTTAACTTCTTAATTCAAATTTCCATTAGAATAACAAGAAGTGCAAAACCATAGTTCATTGCTATTTAAAAACAACTGTGGCTTTTACTAGTAGCTTTAGTTTGATCTTTTTGATGCATCTTGCTCAGTCCAGTAGTACGGATTTTACCTCTTTTTTCCCCAGAGGGGTGACTGCAGCCACAATGCTTTGAATAAAGGTAAAAACACCTGAAACTACCTACAGAGCAAGAAATCCATTTTAAATAGCATCTCCTGATGAACCCAAAAATCATGAAAGCAACCTTAGAAAGAAACAGCCTGCTGCAAGCTTTTTCATTACAATTACGAAAATTATGAGCACTAAGAGTTTATAAATGAGTGTCTAACTTCTCGCAGAACTAAGCCTTTAGTTCCTCATAAAGAAATTGAACACAATTCACAGACCTCAGCATTTTTCCTCAGAGCAAGAGCCTGGAAGACTTGCTGAAAACTTTACATGCTTATCAACTAGAAGACAGCAGTCACCTTTGTAAACGACAGAATAACTAATCAAAGCTTGTAAATTCTGAACTTCAGAGTTCAGAACAGTGCCAAAATAACAGGTCTTTGTTCCTCCCTTTCTGCTCATCACATGTTATTGGCATGCCTGAGACACAGTATTTATCCAAACACTCTGAAGTGTGATAATCTCAGGCTAATTGTCACACCAGAAGTCTTCTCCCACCTCACTATGACAGTGTTTACTTTCAGTGGCAGATAGGATGCAGGCTGAGTACCATGAGCTCGGCTTAAGAACCTACACAAGTGCTAATGAGCTCTTCCTGCCTGAAGCTTTCGTTTCCTAAGGTAATGCTGTTGAATAACACTCATTCCAAGCCAACAATCAGTTCTGCAATCACCAGTGCCTGCAGGGAACTCATACTCATCCTGTGTACATGCAAAGACAAGAGAGAATACATTGAATCCAGGATCCCTAGGAATAAAGGGGTTTTGTGTGTGTCAATGAGAGAAGCAGAACTCTCAAACTTGCCAGCAGAGCAGAACCATACAGGCTGGTGCACGTCACTGCTCCTTCCTACACACGGTGGTGCACTGTAACACTCATGAAATTCCACCAAGACCCCTTCAGTCATACGTCTCCAGGCAAGCAGGATTCATTCTTGGAGAGCAATGATTGGCAGCGCTGTAGATGCTCTCTCCATATTCCTTCTCAGAGCAATATTTTCTCACAGAGGTAATAAGAAAGCCTTTGCTACAGTGGTTTTCTTAAAAATGGCACAAATGTTCAAAAATCTCTTTCACAGCAGCTCATCAGGTTACTGCTCAGTAACAACATCTCTGTTCTCTGGAGCTGTTTTTGCAGAAAGCTTTTCATGTGCAACCTCATCATAGGTTTCTATACTTCTCAGGTTCAGCCTCTGTGTAACACGTCAATTTTAGAGAGATACTGCTGCGTAGCCTTCGTTGTCACTTATTTTTTTCAAAGAGGAATTGGTAAAGCAGATATTGAACAGCTAGCAAGCAGCATTCAGAAAAATAACTTTGCTTTGAGAGGCTGTGTGGTTATGCTGCAGTGCTTTGAAAAAAGTTTTAAATCTAAATCTTTTAAAGCTCCTTGAAGCACACAGCTATGAACTGGCATTTACATTAGATGACACAAGAAAAAGGACAGATTAATAGATATTTTATTAATAGTAAGACCATGGCATAAAGAAATTAAGTAACTTGCCAGATATCCTAAGTCTGTGGGAGAAAGGCCTTGTGACTAAAGCACTTGACACATTCCAGTCAATCTCTACCTCTATATCCCTGCATTTAACAATTACAAAAGCTTTGAGTCTCTCAACGTATATGAATGTAGATGGTTCAAAGTGTTTTCTTTAGTTAAAGATCTGTATTCCAGTATCACCACTAAATATTCCATTTCTTTAGAAGCTTGCAGATGCACACAAGATTCACAGGATTTTAAGGATACATATTGTGAAAGCTTCAGCACTTGACCACAACAGCAATGTCCTCACTCAGTACTTTGCTGAATAATCAGTTTCCTCAGTCCTGTTGGTTCTGTCATTAATTTCACTGATAATTAAATAAAGATGAAAATAATAAAGAATACAGGAGGGAGGGGAAATGTGAGTCTTGACCTCTGCTTCACAGCAAGCTTTGCTTTCCCCAATACTGAAAAAAATAAGGTATATAACTAAATGTATATTTTGTAATAAGCAAATTCCAGCATGAAATTAAGTCAGTGTCTGAAATG
>VXAV01004933.1:54705-98112 GCA_013399715.1 Alectura lathami | reverse complement strand
GTACAGGAAAATAGAACTATAAGACTATAAGAACACAAACCGCCAACAATATTTTTAAGACCTAAAATCACATTTTCCTCTAGTCAATCCATTATTTCAAACATCATTAAGCTCTAAGCCAAAAAAACNGCTGGTAATTAGAAATTAATTGTTTCCACAGGCTTTTTAAAGAGCAACATTTGTTGCCATCATATTGAAAATAGTTTAACACTAACAAAGGGAAAGCTAGAAGTCAAGACTGCTGTGCTTAATTATCCAAATTCCTTTTTTTTTTTTTTCCCCTCTCCTCAACTCTAGCTCTATTTTCCCTGTAGGGAGAAGCAGACAGGAATCACACCTTTTAAATTCATTGTTATTTATTAAGGAAACTGAAACTTCTAAGAGAAATCTTTTTTTAAAAGTAAAAAAAAAAAAGTAATACTCCATATTCTGCTTTTAATGCTAAAACAATGAACATGATTATATGCAAACAGTTCACAGAAAGCCACTCAGTCTTTAAATCCAAAATAGATTCCAACTTGCAACAAAGCCATTTAGGCCCATTTTCCTCCCATTTGCAATAAAGACCTTTTCCTTAATGAAGTTTGGAATCTTCCAAACACAGCACTATCGTTACCTGGACTGTGAAGTCCACACATCAGTAAATGCACCACAGCTGTCAGAGATGATACCATGGTATAGACGAGTACTTTGTGGTAATGTTTGACCGCACGTGGTTTTACAGTTTTATCATTTGCAGACCAAGCAACTTCTAATAGAAATTGTTCGGGTCTTTTGTTTGTTTGTTGGGGTTTTTGCTTGGTTTTGCTTTAGCTGGATGGAGAAATCATAATGCAAGATCTAGCAAGATCATCATTCACACTGTAACCAGGCAGTTATAAATTAACACTTCATGTTTTTCTCATCTGGAAATTCTGATTAGCATTCTCTGTAAACAATAACTTTTAAGCTACAAGACCTCAACCAAAGCAGCATTCCAACCCATGGCATGCTGCATTGCTGCTCTAAGTAACGTGACTGTAATTCAGACAGTATACTGCTCAGGCAAGCGAGTAAGTACCTCGCATATGGTTCAAGTGGAAAAGACTGAGTCACACAATCTGAAAATGACACCACTGCAAGCATTTTGTAGTGCTGACACTCCTCTCTAGCTGAATTGGGGCCAGATGAATGGACATATCACCTGTTTTTAAAAAGCAATATGGATTATTGCAATGCTCAACACAAAACGTTCCAGCACTTCACTAACTCAGCCTCTCACTGAATTTTTTCTCACCCATTATCTTTCATATTCTACCAGTCAAAAAGAAGAAAGCGACCTGGACTGGCACTGCATATTGAATGTCCTGCTTCTTCTCAGATGTCACTGGTCTACCCTGCATTTCCTACCTCTGTGATCCTACTCCATCCTTTCTCCTCAAAGTAACAGTGACATATGCTATAGCTCAGAAAACATCCCTTCATTTGGCTCCTCAAGGTCCAGCGCTTACGGCTTTAGCTAGACTGCACTTCAAGTACAAAGGCTAGAAATTAATACAAAACATCCTGAAAAATGGGTATGTGAGGAAAAGAAAAGAGTAAGGAGCAGAAACAGATATTGCAACAGTAATTCCTCCTGCTTTTTGTGTTTGCAAGAGACAGAATGAGCCACGGGAATCAAAGACCAATTTTTTTTTTTTCCCAGTCTCTAGGAAAGCCAAAAGAAACAACAATAAAACTTTCCTCTTTTCCAGTAAAGAAAAGAGAAACACCCAGGTGCCCATAATGAACAGGTGCAGAGATCTCCAGAGATATTAAACAGCTCTTGGTACAGCGGAGGAGCATCTTCTGAAAGATGAAGACCTGATCTGGCAAACAACCATACGGAGAATGGTGACAGAGCCACATGGGTACCACAGCATCACTAAGCAACTGCTCTATCCACTTTCTTCAAGTCAAAGCAACAGCGATCTGATACTTATCCCAAGATGTGTAAAGACATTACACAGAAAAAGAAAATATCAGTTATTAAAAACATACTAGCTATTAAATATATATATTTTCAAGTACTCTTTAATACAAGAATAAACTATTAAGCCTTACCCACTTTAAATCACCATTAACAATAAAGTAAATTACATCAAATCCTGTCATTTCCAACAAAATTTTAGAAACTCATGGTCTCTTTCAGGTCTCTGTCATCTGCCATGGGAGTTGAAGCCCAAAAACTAAACTTAAATACACCCGTTAATCACAAAATTTGCAACAGATTATGAAGAGCAGTCCCAGGACATTCAGTGCTCTTAATCACCATAGATAACTACAAACATGCTGACATTAACAGGCGTAACAGGTGAGTTACAGAGCAGGGTGCTGGATAGCCATGGCACCTATCAGTGCTACACAGCCACACAGGTACAACATTCCAAGTGAGAAGCGAACACATTGACTGCTCCCCAGGCCCATCTTTGCCATGCATTAAACCACTACATAATCATGCAATAATTATCACTCATAAACCTCATTTTATAAGATTTTTCATGATCAGACAGCAATTTTTCTTTTGTTTTCATAAGTTCACATGCAAAATATAGCACACACAAAAGCCCATGCAATTTCTGTCCTGTTCCATCACAGTAAGTGAAATAACATTTAACATCATACATGAGGACAATGCAGGTTACATGCAAAGAAAAGTAAATCAGATGGATTTCAATCCCTTCTATGTAAAAGCAATAAAGAGGATGTAACTCAACATGGTAAAGGTCTTACAGCATGTCAGAGCCTTCAAAAGATCCATAACAAGGCAATTTGACACAGGAAAATACACAAGGCAACAATCATGAGAAAGCACTCAGGATTTGATGCATTCATTCAGTTTACTGGATTTGCAGAGTGGAATAGTCAAATAATCTAAAATATATATACATAACAAAAGACTCCAGGTATTTCAGCAGTACTTCACAGTAGCCTAATAGAAAAAGCTACCATGAGATAGACTGAGACCGAGCCCAAGTCTTCTTGAAGATAGAGGGCAACAACTACATTAAACAGGCATTTTATGGGGATCGGAACTATTTGTTTTCCCAACCCCTACAGACAAGCTAAATTTTAATAGGCCGCAATGTTCATGAAAACACACCTAGAGGTGTAAGACCCGTGGGATTTTAGCAGTACTGCTAGTAGTGACTTTACCGAAAAAGTTGCTGTAAAACATACTGAGTTTATTTAGAAGAAACCCTTTGACTTTAGTGGGAGGTGGTGAGAGGATGTCAAAATTCAGAGCAGCCCAAATGTGCAGGCTCTTCAGCACAAAACAAAGGCAGACAGAAGGCAGAAGGCTTCTCCTGTCCCACATCAGCAGCAGTGGAAAATGTAAGAATACAATGAAAACTAAGTTTAATCAATACCTCTATCAGATCAGCATTTTGCCTGTCATCCTACCAGCCAGAGCTCTGAGAGCTTTAGTAAATCTCAGTGATTAACAAAGATCTCATTATTAAATCAAAGAACATTTACATTTGGAAATCTCTGCATTCTGTCTAGTGCAATTACAAACACTGCAGATTGCCTCCACAGAAAGCTAATCAATACTGATTGTCAAAAGAAAAATACTTACAGTAAGCCAAATATAATGCATTATGCTATTATACAATAATTCAGCAAAAAGCAGACTGAAACTTAATACCATAAACATTAAAGTTACCCTAAATGCTCCAAAAGTAATGCAGAGATATGTAAAACTAAATTATCATGGTGAAGTTTAATAAAGCACAAATAGTAAGAATCTGTAACATCTAACCCCTCAAAAAGCAGTTTAGAAAAAGTAGCTGGCTCAAGTAAGCGATAATAACAGGATAAACAGCTGCAGACTTTTAAAGGAAGGCGATACTGTAGAGAAGTAATAATCATCCCCATGGAAGAACGATTCATATATGATTACCGTTGTGGAACATCATCCCAACCTCCATTAGAATTCAATCAGCAGCAGTTACAATGAAAAAAGAAAAATAAAAACACACAGTGGAGCTATAAAATACCTTCTAACTACAGACTAAGCCCGTTACTCATTTACTTGCATAAGTGCCTTTAAACGTGAAGCCTGTAGTATGGAGTGCAGGCAAAAGGGAAAAGGTTTGATGAGGAATTCATGGACTATTTTAACAACACAAGGCTCAGTGTTAACAGCAACAACATGCGGATGACTTTTCACTGTTCTCTATTGAGTCAGGGTGGTTGTGTGGTATTTTTTGTTTGGTTTTATATAATCTGACTCCTTCTCTAGTACCACTTGCCAATACATATGTCAAAATCAGACGTGAATATAACAAACTGAGAGCTTTTTTTTTTATATTGGGAAGGAGAAAACAGAAAACAAGAGCTATATATATATATACATATAAATACCTCAGCTTTGAGGTACTCACCCGAAACAATGACTACAAGGTTTCCATTCAAAACTCTTGAAATACAGAAGAGCAGAAGATGTGAGTAATTCATTTATAAATGGTTCTACACAATCTCACAACTCAAACGACTACTTCAAGGCACGGTTCCAGAGTTCTGCTTTTGTAAGCCAAGCAATGGCCCATGGCACGCTTTAATAATTTTGAACTACAAGACCAAAAGACACAAGTTTCTCATGGAAACAGTGACAAAGTTAACTGTCATCATGTAAGTAGCATAATTTTAATCACACTTCATAGGTACGAGCATCCATTTTGTAAGAAATCCAAGGAGCAACAAGTAAAATGACAGAATATCAAGAATAGATGGCCAAGAAACATAAATCTGATCCAGGATACCTGCACTGCAATTGTACAGTTCAGTGCCTGGAGCATGAAGAGTTAGAAAAAAAAAAAAAAACAGATCAGGCTTGCTGATCTTGATTTTCCTTTATTCACAATCCAATGAGATGAAGTAAAAGTAAAGGAATGGGAAGAACAAGCTGGCGGACCACCAGGTCTGCTAGGACATGATGCCTGTTAAATACAGGATCCTCACCAGGTGTCCACTGCTGACAGCTGTTCAATCACTTTGACAACGACTGACAAAATTGCCACCTGCACATTACAGAGAAAGCTCTAATGCATACTGTGGAAAACCACTCCCATCAGATATTCCTGATGGAAAACACATCCATGTGGTTTCCCCTAATCCACGCTGCAGTGCCGTACTATCCGCTAACTCCCACTGCTGCTGCTTCCTCTTTTGCCCACTTTTGCTCTTTCCAGTACGAGTGTGGATTTTTTTTTCAGACTGCTGAGCATTTATGTTGACTCGCTGGAAGGTCTGTAAAACCTTTTCAAGAAAAGAGCAAGGCAACCCTGAGTGCCAAGTAGAACATACGCCCCTTCACTTTTCTGCAGAGTCAAGCTCACAGTTGGTATCACCGACAATATCAACCCATAAACTGTTCTTCTGCCAAGGCACCACCATTACTCTGCAAAATGCACAGTCATATCACATTTACCCAAGCTCACAATAACCCACAGGCCTTTCAAACTGCAGCTCAGTCTATAGTGCCTTCATTACTAAGTCATAAAAGAACAGCTCTCAGCATTGCCTTGTGTTACAGTAGGAACAGTTCAGAGACCATTAGGATACGACTAATTGGGTAATAAATGCAAATCTGCCTTGTTAAGCGTGGCACATGCTTGCCTCCAAATTGTATGTAAGCACAAAAACATGCAGTTGCAAATTTTCACTCGCAAAAGAAGTTTACTGAACTAATTCTAATCAATTTAAAGTTAAAATAACATGCTTGATTGAAAACAGGGTAAATAAAATAAAGTAACTCGTACAGTCCCTTAGGAGTACTTCATCCTGAGCCAGCCTTCCCATTTGCAGTAACACAGGCATTCCAACATAAAGAACACTGCAACCACAGAATTTTACCCCGAGTGTGACCAGTGAAGCACTGGGAGGTGTTTCATTGCCTTTTTAATCAATAGCACACCAGCCAGCAGCTCAGAGACAGAAATCCACACAGTCTAAAGTCTCCAAAGCAAATCTGTTAAGCATAATGAAGACAAAAAAAAAACCTTAAAAGTATGATTTCTGGAAGGAATAAAAGCATCTTTAAACAGTTTAGTAGGTTATAAAGAAACAAATTTTATAGTTCATATAGATCTCATGTTTCTGTTTCTGGACCAGCACCCTCCATGACAGATTGCTCTTCCAGTAACAGCGCAGCTGCTCTGTCAAGCAGCAGGAAAGCGTTGCTCTGTAGAGCAGCTGAAGGGAACTCTTTGCTGTGGCTGCACTCAGGGTGGAAGCCTGCATGCACAAACAGGTCAGAGTCAGCAGAGCAGGGGCACGGCAGAGCTCTGGTTATCGGCAGCGCATGCTGAGAAGCACGTTGACTTCATGGGTTTGTGTTTCCAGTTGAATGTATGAAGGGGGAGTGCACCGCTGACCCCAGCTCCTTCAGACGTGAATTGAGGGTTGGAGCACCTCTCCTATGAGGAAAGGTTGAGGGAGTTGGGATTGTTTAGCTTGGAAAAGAGAAGGCTCCGGGGAGACCTCATTGCGGCCTTCCAAAACTTGAAAGGAGCTTACAGGCAGGAGGGGGACCGACTTTTTGCACAGGTGGATAATGGTAGGACAAGGGGGAATGGGCTAAAACTGAAAGAGGGGAGGTTTAGGTTGGACATCAGGAAGAAGTTCTTCCCTGAGAGAGTGGTGAGGCGCTGGCACAGGCTGCCCAGGGAAGCTGTGGCTGCCCCATCCCTGGCTGTGTTCAAGGCCAGGCTGGATGGGTTCCTGGGCAGTTGGATCTAGTGGCTGGCAGCCCTGTCCACGGCAGAGGGGCTGGAACTAGATGATCTCTGAGGTCCCTTCCAACCCAAGCCATTCTATGATTCTAATTAAGGACACCAGCATAGGATGCTGATGTTAGAATAAGCACAGGGAATGCACCACACAGTAGAAAAGCAACAGGGAATGTGATCCTTCCTGCAAGGAGGTCCTGGGTTCTCGTCTTCATTTTCAGAATGCTGCATTTTATTAAAAGGCTCTACCATGCAAAGACACCACAGTTTATCTGGCAGATTCAACTAGTGACACTTCCACTGCAATATGAATATTTTGGGAAGCCAGTTGTGTGATCGTGTTATCCAAGTATGCTAGCTCAAACCTCATCATAAACCCAGCAACTAAAAGTGATATATTTTTAAAACATCTTTACCATCATCAAAAGGAAATAATAAGTCCATCTTCAAAAGAAAAAGCTTCCTTGGAACACACACCTCATAAAATTCAGAAGAATCACTTCAGAAATTGGTTTTCTAAGCACTTGCATGTGAAGTTTAGAAGAGACAGCACATCACCCTTTCATAGCAATGAACTTATCAAACAGCACAGCCACAGAAGTCATAATTTTGGCTGTTTGAAACTTGTTCAGAATGACAAATTCTGATTAAATGTAGCATATTCCTTAGTTGTCTACATTTTATGCAGTTTAGTTTTTTTTTTTTTTTTAATCTGTCTGCTTTTCTGTGAAAAGTGACAGTAACTCAGGAGATTTGAAGTATTTCCTGCACCTCTTTCAAGTTGTCAACATGTAAAAATCAATGACTTCTTTTGATCCAGAGCAAGAATGCTGTTCTTCAAGAATGCTAGGGAATCTTGGAACAGGCTAGATCAATTTCCTGGGCTAGGAACTCTATCCATTGCCTTTACATAAAGAAGCACCTCTTCATTTCACACGAATCTTTCCCAAGTTATACAGCAGTGAAGCCTTATACAAGGAAATTGCATTCATACATATACACACATACACACACAGAGATTCTTTGTTTTTATTCTAGCAAAGAAATAATTTTAAGTAGGCCAAATACCTGATTCCTCTCTGTCAGCAGAAGCTGTCATCTCTCAGCTAATTAATGAGTGGGATTTACCCCTCCTGACTTTACATTATACTTTATCAGGGCTCCCTTGATTTTGACTTTTATTTTTTTTAAACCCAAGACATTTCTTGAGGCCAGTTTATGTCAGCCCACAACAAGCTGCTGAAACAGCTGAGAAGAATGACTCTCAGGAGATACTCTTTCTCTAAAATAACTCTATGAGCTGGTGTCACTAATACTCTCATCTCCTCACGCAGATGACAACTGCTAATCTATTTCAAAACCGAGCATAATATCAGAAGCTTGAAAATGCAAAGAAAATATCAGTAAACTGTGCCATAAATTCTTATTTATGTTTCACCATACTTATTCATGTTTTATTTATGCTTCACTCAGACCAACAGATTCATAAACACGCTCACAGGAGCAGCACAAAGTCAAAGCAGCTGCTTAACTCAGTGAAAAAGAGGCCTCTGGTGGCAGCTGTGAAGTATAACTTCTCAAAGCTGTATGAAATACGTATTTTTATGACAACCTTCTGCAGATACATTTTTATGTAGAAAGCATACTAAGCAGTTATATTTCCAGTGAAAATGGTGGCATATTACTGCTCATCTCCAAAGCAGTATCTGTGTCAGTCTGTCCATCCCTATGCCAACACCACGCTGTCGAAGCGGTCTTCATGTTGCACATCTCTTCAGTTAAGCAAAGCATTTCATTCCTGCTTACTTCCTCAGGTCTGCCATGAAGGCTCCTTAATTTTCTTTAAAAAATTAGATAGATACATAAGTATTTTACTGAATTTTCCTTATTTTTTGGAAAAGAATAAAATAAGCCTGCAGATTAAAACATACTAGATGGGCAAATGCATACAACTTCTACAAAATTTGGTTCCTTTACTATAGCCTAATGACTTTGACCCAGAGAACACTAGTCCTTTAGAGGTCCAGGCCAAACTTCTGCCACACCATTAGTAACAAGAACACAGCCTACAAGAAGTTAGATAAGCTTCCTGCCTTCTAGAAAGGACCAGCAGACAGGAGAATCCTGATAACGCACAGAACTGTAGCAGAAATGTTAAGGTCAGTATGAACGAAATGCAAGCAGAAGTGTGCACATCGGAACTGAAAGCAGCAGGTCAAGGACTGAAGTAACAGCTTGTACTGAGAACTAAGGGCATCGCTCCCAGCAGTAACACAGAGATGTGGCTTCACACCAGAACGCAGATTCCTGCCCTCTGATAAGCCCATAGCACAGACATGAGCAGAAGACCCTGCATCCCAGCACCAGCAGAAGGGCACCAAGGTTGCAGTTCATCATGTACACCGTCCTTTTTCTCAGCATCCAACCGGAAAATGATGGACATACTTCAAACACACACAATGTGAGGGAAAATGTAAACTTCATCTCAGACCTAGGGAGGCTGACATAGGAAGGCTCTGAGGCAAAGGGCAGCCCTCTAGCAGCTGATGCTACACATGCTTACGTTAGAGACTACCTACCTTAAAATCTGCTCAGAGTACAAAATGAAGTTAAAAAGTTTCAGTGTTTCACAGTATCAATGCAAGCTACTAATTATTTCCAGCTAAACAAACAGGCAAGATCTACACAAAGATAATCTAACATTTCTCCCACCAGACTGACCAGTCTGCATACATACTAAAATACAAGCAATGCTAACATTTGCTAGTTGACTTTTGTTCTAACATAGTGCACATTGGCTAAGCAGTTCCTGTCCTCCTCTAGAAATAACTCGCTTTAAATTATTAGTAAACCCAAAGAAACAGGCTTATCTGTTCCATCTCTTCATTTATGCCACAATTACTTTAAAAAATGTTCAGGCTGGAAAATAAGCTGAAAATCCTCACAGAAGACCTATTTTCTAAGTACAGATTTGCAAACTGTCGTACGACTACAGCTCTGCACTTCCTGTGCACAGCCACATGTCTCTCCTGTTGCTTCTCAGGGCAGGACCAACCCAATGAAACAGACTTAACTGCTCTTTCAGAGAGATGCTTTGATTTTGTGGCATGACAGCTCAAGTTTTTAAAGGTAAAAAATACCTAAAATTTTGATTAATTTTGGTTTGTCCACAAGGGCTTGTAACGGATTCATTAAAAGTAACTTAAATAGTGCATAAAAGTACTAGTTACTGACAAAGTTTCTCTTCATATTGATGATTACAACTCAACATTTTTTACAGATAGAAAGTACATCCAAGTAACATGAACACTGAGAACACTTCACTGAAAATCAAATTTCTAAGAAGCAACATATAGCTATATATGTAAATACACAAATATTTAGACCTTAAAAAAAGCATAAAATAAAAAGGCATAATTATTCCCATTTAAATTGTTGTCACCAGTAGGTTTTTGTTTTGTTTTTTAAATTAACATGCATCATTCTCTTACCTTGCAAATAGTCTCTATATCCCAGGGCAAGATGGTCCTCAGATCAATAACTTCACAGGACACACCAAGCTTTTCTTGAGCCATTGCTGCAACCTCTTTGATCACATGTACCTGAAAAGGTAATGTATCATCACCAAGTGAACATTTAATTTGTCTGAGATGTTCTAAATTACACATACTGAATACCCAGTGATTTAACATATTACCTGCATGTTTAGCAGAACGCTTTCTGTAGTAATCTAACAAGCACTTATTACTCAGTTTACTCTTGTAATTCACTACTTAGATTATTCTTAGTATTTTAGCACTAGTTTAAAAAAAAAAAAAAAGCAAACGAAGGATCACTGAAAATAAAACTGTTAATTTCTAGAAGACTATCTTTCAGTTAACATTACCAGGTCTTGCTATTTTATACTTGCAGCCAGTTTGGGTTTTAGGATAACATTTTTTTCAGGACTGTAACTAAGCCAAGTTCCAAATATCAGAGAGATGCATTTTGATACAGCAGTCGCATGAAATCCTGCAAAAAGCATTCCGTACATTCAGAAATGGAGTTAGTAACTACATTTACTACAATTTACTTAAAATGCAATAGATTACCAAATGATCCTCTCTGTTTAAGTGAGAAGTATTTGCTCAAAAGACAAGAGACTAAAGCAGAACCCCCTGATGTGATATAATTTCTGGTGTTGTCCTTATTGTCAGAGGTTTGGAACATTTTGTAATGCAGGATTGGATGGAGTCACCTGACCTCCCTGAGCAACTGCTAGGCACAGTTCAGGGGCTGGAGGCCAAGGACCACCCAAACAAACAGTTTTGATGAGGTCACCTTGGTCTGGAAGGCCACAGCATTTATTAAGATGAACATTGTGAGATGGTGTTACCTGCTGGGCAGTAATCAGGGCCACACAGAGCAAAAATCTATGCTGAAACACGATGATTAAGGATTTAAACGTGAATCTCCATTAGTGCCTCCTTGGGAGTGTTCAAGGCCAGGCTGGATGGGGCTCTGAGCAACCTGGTCTGGTGGGAGGTGTCCCTGCCCATGGCAGGGGGGCTGGAACTAGATGGTCTTTAAGGTCCCTTCCAACCTAAACCATTCTATTACACAAATATGAACAGCTAAACACCAGAGGACTATTTACAAGATAAATCACAATACAAGTGTTGTAACAGTAAAAAGAAATAGCTTGCAGTGTTTTTGTTTAAACTTCTAACACATCAGTGGTCGTATGGGGTTTGAGATTTTTCGGCGTGACACGTGGGATGTTTTTGCTATTTCTGTGATGTGTAAGTGAAAATGTTTACCTGGTTCACAGGGGATAAGGATTAGTTAGTGACCGTAAAACACTGAGCACAACTGGAGAGGAACTAAAAGCTTTTACTTCATTAGTGCAGCTCAGGAAAGCCAAGCATCAGGTGACTTCACCAGAGCAGCTGCTGCCAAGCAACAACCTAGCATAAAAATCACGAGAAGTAACCACTTGTCCTGTGCAATCACTCTCTGCCTATTGAAAATAAACTCTGGACTTGTTGGAGCTACTGCACACGTAGCAATCAAGTTCCAAGTTTATGCATGGAGCCCGTGAACACCTGCAGCACAAACTGATGAGCACATTCGATCTGCTGAAGTCTGACATCCAATGCACGCTGTATGTTCTGTTCATGCACTAAGCATCTGTGCAGAGATATGCTCTACAGTTCTGGTGTAAGCCAACACAGTGCACATCCTCCTTGTGATGGTACTTCTGCCAAGAACTCTGAAAGAGGGAGAAGCCCCACGTAACATTCCCCCTACTCTGTATTATACAGCCACACCTGTGGCTGGGTCAGATCCTAAATTCAGATTAGGGCTGCACATTGGAAGAACTGTCTGTCAACTCGTGGCTCACATTTTTGCAAGCTCCAAAGCAGAGTTGAAAGGATGCCATACCAAGCCCACTCCATACTATGGCAGGACATCATTCTAATTACTACAGACAGCTTTACAGCCAATGCATGTGATCTTTAAAGCATAAGATCTTTATGGTTATTTATCATTTCAGTATTCATCATACTCCCCAAAACTAAGATTTCATGCAAAGGGGGCAGAAATTATCCGGGAAAAATGTGCATGTACTTTCAAAAGGGAACAAGGAGAAAAGTAGAAACTGTTTTCTGCTGGAAATAAGCACAGTAAAGATACTGAAGTAGTCTATAATTTAACACCAATGCAAAGTACCAAGGACTAGTAGGAATATCCATAGATACAAAGAAGTTTCCTTGTCCTCTGACTACTCGATCTATCACAGAAAAGCAAAGATGATTACAGGAATATTGCCAGGAAAAAGCCATTTTCTAATTTACAGGTTAAAGGCAATGACAATATTTTTCTGGTAGTTCTAATCTAGACTAAAACTTTTTTTAGTATAATCCTTCAATGTGAAGGAACAGGGCAATCAATGTGAATCATATTCTTCACCAGCTTTGAAAATAAGCCATCAGAACCAAAGCTATCTTTATTTGTTTGAAATTACCTAAGTTATCCATGTATTTTGACTCTCTGCATAAAGGCAAATCCAGACTGACTGCACTATTTTTAAATCATGCACTGAAGATCTATACTTTCAGCATACTGCTTTCAACTGTCCTTCCCACTGCCTTCCTCAGTCACATCATCCCACTGCCACATTCATAACCATGGAACTTTCATAACCATAGATAAACCACTCACTCCCAGTAGAGGTGACTCTTCTACCTTTCCAGAGCCAGCTTCAGTAAAAAGGGAGTAAAATCTCACACGTTAAGAAGAGGGCTTCACAGAAATAAAGAATCACTCATTCAATCACATAGCAATGGAAGATGGGTATCATTTCTTCTCCGGTACTTGAGACCGAGTACATTATTCAAACAGCTCCTGGCCCTTAACCTAGGCTTTGATGAATGACAGAGAAAACCTTACTGACCTGTGTGCCCCAAGCAACCAGTGTCACATCATTGCCCTGCTGCAGCACCTCAGCTTGAGACAGAGGAATGTTGTAGGGCTCCACAGGAACTTGTTCCACTGAAAAAAATAAAAACAAAAAGGAAAAATAAGCATTAGATTCCTTTCCTCTTCAGTATTATCCCATAAAAACATACCTTTTTTAAACAATAGTACTACTTAAAACAACAGACCAAGATCATATTATCCCTTATTTCTAAGGCTTAGCTATAACTAAAAATATTTTTAATTATATTGTATTGAATGCATTCGCTGTAATGTCTCATTTATCTTCTGTAGTACACCAAGGAGATGCGCACACACACTACTGTAGCAACACATCCTGCTGCTCCTCAAGTCAGTGAGATTAGCATCAGATTTAGAGAGGGACATTGCTATAACTCATTAAAATCTCACACAAAGCATCAGAGCCTTGAAATCACACTTCAATATTCAGAGGAAAAACTGTCAGCACTCTCCTAGTATCTGCCAAGACCAACGCTCCGCAGTTTTCCAGCGGAGTGGCAGGAAAAACAGTTTTCAGAACCTACACAGTAACTGCCACCAGCAACTTCTGATGACAATTTTAAGTGACTCAAACATTTTTGCTTTGAAAGTGTTAATAATTGACTAAAAAAAAAAATGCAGCTAGGCATCACACCTTCTCTAAAACACTGAAAATGGTTCCACCGAACTTAAGATCCATTCAGACGGAAACATCTTAGGTCAGTTGTTAGAATTTAGAATCAATGATGACCAAAGCTTTTTCTTGAAGTTATGAATCCTACTGAGTGACTTCAGGAGGAAAACCAAGCATCTTGTGTTTCCTCTCATGGGTATAGCAGGTCCAATACAAGCAGCTCCTTCCTGGCTTACACACTAGGAACACATTTTTTAATGGAAAAAGACGGTGAACAGCTGAATCGTTTTCTAAATTACAGCATGTTTTTGAGCCAGAGATGTTGCACAAACACTACCAATGTTGCAGAATCACAGAATGGCCGACGTAGGAAGCAGCTCTGGGGATCACGTGGTCCAAAGCCTTCCGCTCACAGCAAGGTCACTGAGAGCTGCTTCCTCAGGGCCATGGCCAGTCAGGTATTCAGTCACAATATCCCTGGGCAACCTGCTCCTGTGCTTGGCCACACTGAGTAAAAATGCATTTCCTTATGTTAGAGATACCTCACTTAACCTGAACTGGCATAGCACCTGTTCTAAATCATTCTTACTAAAAACAGAATAGGAACTTTATTCAGCATAATTCATTTCTCAGGAACACACATCCAGATGTATTTGCAGACAATTATTCTTAATGTATTAAGTTACCAAGCTCTTCCTGCAATAATTTCTTTGAATAACAAGTGACTAGAGGAACATGGGGTGGGAAAAGAAAGAGGGGCAAGGCAGGCACAGCCAGCCCTTGCTCACTGCATGCCGCTGGCTGACAGTAAAGCAGACCTGGCTGCTCTGGATTTTGCACACTATAAAACCCTCAGGAAAGACAGGCAGGAAAATGACAAATTTGTATTTCAAAATTCTATTTTTTCATGGAATTGTCATCTACATTAAACATGGAGAACAAGAACCCTATAAGCATGCCACAGGACCTTCAAATGGAAACCCAGGCAACAGACACGAATGCAGCTCGGAAGGGAGCTGGATGCACCAGTGGAAGACCTGGAAAGTGCACATGACGCAAAAAGAGCTCATTCTCTGCGTAATGATTTTAGCCATTTAGAGAAATTAAACGTAACATACAATTACAAAAATTAACTGATTTCCTATTATAGCTAAACCATGCCTGACGCTGAAACACAAAATACAGCTTAGCTGAAAAACTGCAAAAGAAGTTCAGATTTTATAGGATTTTATTCAAATGCCTTTACAAGTCTCCTCCCTCCACTAATAGTGATGAAAAGCAGCACATGAAATTATTCTGTGCATTGTCTTCCATAACAATTAACCAAACCAGGACAACAGTGTTTACACACAAAGCACTCCATTCATCTACTACTGAATATATAAATATTTTAAACCAAGTATTTAAAAACCAGACTGCAAATAAAGCAATTATCAAAAAGTTGTAATCACCAGAGAAAAGGGGCCATCACGAGTCGATTTTTAAGAGGCTGCACCATCTGTTGCTTTCTCTAAAAGAGCAGCCTGAAGAGCAGAAAGAAAACATATGTTTTCTCATCCTACCTGTCTTGTCTCTATAACAACCACCGATGCAAGTTGTGTTTATTTCTACACCACCAATGTCACATGTAGAACAATGAAATGAAACCGAAAAGGTCAAAAAACATCAGAGTAGGTTCTCCACAAGATATCTAAACCTGATAATGTCAAGGTGACTCATCTCCTCCTTTGATTCATAATCATTATGTGCTCTTGACACTGCACAGGTTGTTAACTACTTATTTATAGATCAAAGCCTCCTTTTTCTTTTTTTGTTTTTAATTCAGATATTTTCTTAACATCTCTGACATTTAGGAGGACGTCACTGTGGCACTTTCAATAGCATTATAATCTCCTAAGTTAATCAACAACAGAATTTTCTCTGTATATGTGTACTTCTATATTTAACTTCAGACTTTTCAGAAAGGTTTGCATCTCCTTGCTTCTTCCTAGTTTTATACAAGGCACATGAATACAGGCAAAAACTTCTGATGACCATGGTAAGGATATGTAGAAGAAGAGAGCATCTGCTCCCTCAGGGGTGTCTGGGCAAAGACCTTTCCAATGCAAAAAGGAGCAACAAGAAAAGGGGCAAAGCCACCAGCAGGAACAGCCGTGGAGGCGAACATGGCCGAAGGACAAAGGAGGCAGCAGCAAGAACCACTAACTCAGACCACCAAGGAGTCAGACGGGGGGGACGCCGCCCCAGGCCTGCCTGTCAGCTGCTGGAGCAAGTGGGGTCTCACTGCCAGCTACTGGAGTGAGGAGGGGGCTCGGCCTCAGCCACTGGGGTAGGGATGTTATAACCCAAAAATCAGCCACATGGAGGCAGACTGGAGCGAGGGAGCAGGCGAAAGGCTCCATTCACACATACTGTATCGTTCTTCTCTATAACTTTTTAGACGTACTACTAACAAAACCCAAAGTTTAAGACCTTAGCTTAACCCTGTCCTGCTCCCTCTTCTTTGTGTTATTTGGGCTCTTGGATATCTGAAATATAAGTTAACATCACTTTTTGAATGCACTAGAAGATGTTTAAGGCATTCTCAGAGAGCCTTCATATTGCAAGTGGCCTTTTCTCAGCTTGTCACTGTGAATGTGGTGACCTTAAGGCAACACCACTGTGACACCCACCTTTCTCCCAGGGATGACGAAGTTGAAGACTTCAGGCCTACACTTGTGTCTCCTGTGTGCAAAGGCATGTTTGGATTGCAAATACTTGTAGAAATGAATGGTCATTTGGTAAGCACAGTGAGTTTTACCTCATGTCTAAGTAAGCAAACAACATACTTGATTAAACAAATCAGTGTTCATTTTGGAAGACATCCAGCTAATTTCATTCTTCCAAAAATATTTTGGAGTATCTTAGAAAATAAGCATTCACAGTGTCAATGCGACACCGAAATATTTTTGCGACTGCTCTGCTTTACCTTGGAGACGAGACAAAAGTGTTTCCAAACATGATTATCTACTTTTTGTGCACTGTCTTCACTGTTATGAAAGTATACACTGCAATCTTAAAAAACCTGCCCCGTCATCAACAACCCCTAAACTGGCACTGAAAATAGGCTGACAGCAACTGGTTGGCCTCTATAGCACCTTGGACACGGCAGTTGCCAGATGCCAAATCACAAGCTTGGTTCTGCACAAGAGCTTCCATGGGACACCAAGGCCCTGGCACACTGCTCAATAAGCAACTTCAGTTCACACATCCTGAGCTAGCAATGCACCTTCCAGCACCACCATCCAACAGCAAGTTTCAACCATAGCAGCAACACCCGGAGGCAAAAGAAGAAGGCACAAGTTGGCTTTATTCAGTTTTGTGGTGTTTTTTTTTTTTTTCTCCTTTCTTTCCAGAAAGAACACAGTTATATGGAATATATTATAAAAATTTGCTCCGCTCAGGACAGCAGAGCATTTGTGCTGCTCTTGTTGATCAGGTTTGTGTTTTACTGCTCCTGCTTGTGGACCAAATACTCAAAACAACCCCGGTCCACTTTAAATTCACCAGAGCACTTCTTTGATGGAATTACAGGAAATCCTGACCATGGCCAACAGCACAGGAAGGAACACCAGGAAAGTTAGTTCTGTAGGAGGAACTGCCAGGCACTGCTGTTTTCCACTCGTTCAAGCTCATCCATCCTACAACAGCTCAATGGCTAGGAAGATGAACTGATGATGCAAGAGGGAAAGGTTTCCAGGACGAAAATAAAAGGAATATTTTATTTTGTGGAAGAATTTTGATAATCCTGCTTTATGTTGGACAGATAAGAAAAAGTCCATTGCAAACTGTCTTGAAAGAAGTTGGTCACAACAGGCCCTGTCACATGGTAGCACAAAAGTACTATACACTTCAGCCGAGGTCACTGAACTGATGTTCTTGGAAATCTAAGGTAATGTCTCTGAAAACCAGAGCATGAGACTACAGGGTGAAATCACCTGTAAGTTCTTTCAGAAGTTACTGAAACCATCTAGCAGCAGCACTGCAGTTGGTTATAGACCAGCACACAAACCACACTGGCCGCTGTTCCAGCACTTCTTCACTCAGATTTCAGTCACATGGCTCATTTGTGTCCACTAGAAGATCCAGCAATTGTTTTACAGGCCAATTCCTCATACATTAAAACCTTGCTACACTCTCAATAGCAGCGCTGTATTTTTGATGTGCACTCATTCCTTCCACTGTGAAAGCAAGTATTTTATTAACTCTGCAGTCTGTGATTTTAAATACTGAAAACAATGAAGGAAAGAGCTATTGCAAAGACTTGTTTGTTTGACTGGACCCAAATACTCTGGCTTGTTCTTACAAACAACTTCATCTAAATGAAGAGTCAGAGGCCTCTATGGCTCAATTCCACAGAGCTTTCAAAGCACATTGATCTTAACTAATGTGTCACTCTTCGGGCTCATCACATCACACAAAAATAGCTGCACTTAAAAATACATTGCTAACTAATTCTGGGCCTTTTCTGAAAAAAAAAAAAAAAGCAAATGGGCTGTTTCCCCAGTAAATATTGTATTTGCTCCTGAGCTGTTCTGCTACTTTTCTGTGGCTTTAATGCCTACTTCCTAAATCCTTCCCCTCTTATTCTTTGGTTTTCTTCTTTAGGAAGAGGATAAGTTTCCTAACAAAGTGAATGCCCTGATGCAAAAGTGCTGTTAAAAGGCCCAAAGTAAAACACGGTCTTTTGCTCAGCTTCAGTCCAATCATGAAGAGTCAAGTTATAAATTGGTCTGAATGACTCAAGAAAAGTCAGTACACAAAATTATATCACACAGGAATGATGAAGGTAAGGGAAGGCTTGGATTCTATTTTGCCAGTTGCTCACGCAGACACCCTGCCTCTCTCTCCACATGCAAAATTTGTTTCTCTATACTCTGCTGTCAATGCAGCTTCTCCAGTCCCCAGCAAGTACCAAGTGCACTGTTACAGTGAACACTGGTACAACATGCTCTGTCATCTTCAAACTGATGTGTCACTATGTCATGCACAATTATAGCTGTTAAAACTTCGCTGCAAACAGGTCACTATGACTGAAACAAGGAAAGGCTATTATGCTTCCTTTCAAAAAAAAGTCAGAATTTAAAGGAACAGATTTTCTAGGCTTTTAGAAATGAAGCACTTAAAAGAAGTTCCAACCGTGTAGTGACAGTGATTAGGGAAAATCACCTCCTCTAGAAAAACAAAGACAATTCTGGCAACTTACTTTAATGCTATGAATTACAAAAGCAGTGTAACTTGCGTCAAATTTCTATTGTACTGTCCCAATTTAAAAAGCCTGCAAGCAATTCCATAAATCAACATGCTAACAGCCAGTTTACCCTTAGATGTTTTAAGGTTTAGTTTTTCCAGCCACCAAATTCCCACTGTTCACTGTTCAGTCTACACATCACTCATACTTACATGGACTCAGTGGTCTTGTTCATATTTCCACAATGAAATGGAACTAAAAGGCATTATCTTATATCAAACTGCTTTAAAAAAAAAAAAAATGGCACAAAGCATTCCACTTTCAACACTCCCTGAACATGGGTCAGACTGTAAGTACTCATCTTCGTATCTCAGTTTAGAAATCTTACACGGTTTTCAGATTTCCTCTAAGAGGTGTCTAAACACAGACAAAGAGGAAACAAGTGCAAATCAAGATTTCTGCTACACTATCAATTTAGTTGAAACTCTGGAAATACACATGCAAAAATAAGCATTGCTTTACTGGAAAACACAGCATGTGAATCTTTACCTGCAGCTCTGTAAAGTATTTTAGGTTCAAAGAAGATGCATGGATTTTTGTCCTCTATGCACGACAGCAGTAGTCCCTTGGCCTGAAGAGGACTCCTTGGAATAACAACCTGTAAAAATATTTAAATAGTTTGTTTAAAGTAGAAATGTCCTACATGCTTCCCCAATATTACACTGAACATAAAAAACAAGCAATTATTTCCTTTAAACAAAGCTACATAGTGGCTGAGCAGTTGTTACAAAGCACATTAATATCAGTGCTACATTACCAACACACACTCCAAGTTTTGAGTTTTATTTCATTTAACAATGCTTGAATAGTTCCCTTCTACACCATGATTTAAATACTATTTTTTCCCCTCAGATAAGGCAGAATCAACATCTAACAACATTTTGAAGTTGAAGGAACAGAAGAAAGTCAGATGCAACAAACTATTACAATACTATTTGTAAAATTAATGTAGATGCACGCCAAAAAAAAATTCAGTGATCCCAAGCTGTTTAGATAAACCCCTCAGAGCAGGCCAGGATGGTCTTCAGCCTTGGTCCATTAAATTTTGAAGACTAAAAATGGAATTAGTTATTCCAAAGTTTATTTCCTTTACTTATGGAAGCTTGAAATCTGTTCATTTTGGAGTCTTCCTCAAAAACACTGAAACAATTATCAAATGCAGAGAACTGTGAGTAAGGCCTCTAGAAATATTTTTTTCCTTTCAAGTGTTCAAATTACAATTGCTTTGCCAACAGAATTGTTGATTCTGGATCATCTAAGAGAACGTTGATTAAAATAATGAACAGAAAGTCACCAAATTGGCTTTTATTTTGATTTAAGCTGTGACAAGACAGCTCAATTCCCACTAATCAGAAAGGCCAGATAAATTACACCCCATGGATCTGAAAAATCTGGCACATGCTGGAGGTCAAGAATACTCATAAATCTTGTACAACTGCACCATTCAGAACTTCATTTTATAGCTGTGAGGATTCAAAACACAACCTAAATCAGCTGTCACATCAAATTAACTTGGTAAGTGATTTTTCTAAGCAAGGAAGAAGCAATCTATTTAAAATTTCAACAGAACATTTGATAAAAGATGTGGGAAATTATCAGACTGATGAATGCTACCAGTGCAGCTCCTTCGGGATCATTTTCAGGACAGGCTTCCACCTTATTCATTTACGACGTTAACTCAATGTGGAAATGAAAACTATTCAAAAGCTCAGGGCCACTGCCAATAGGGAGGATGATATCAGAAAGACCAGTTCACACCGAGGACATAACAGACCAAAGCAAAAAAAAACCTCAACAACACATAGTGATAAGTTACATTTAGGCATTAAATTTTTGTCAAACTTAAAACTCAGCAGCAGAAATTCAGACAAAGATCTGACTTTATTATATTTATTGTTCAAAGGATAGCTAGGACACTATGCAGTACAGCCTTAAGACATCATCATGTAGTCAAGGAAATGTTAGTGCTATTGCAGAAATCACTGCTAGAAATTCAGTCAGAATACTTCATGACTACACCAACTGTTTTGAAAGAAAATGAATCAAAACAGATGTCAAGAAAGCCTCCGAAATTGTTTAACATCTCTTTGATAGTTTGATGTGTTTAGTCTAAGAAGAAACAATGACTAAAGGGAAAGCAATTGCTCTCAGTATATGAAAGGGAAGACAAATGGAAGATACAAGTTAGGAAGAAATTTCGGCTGCAAATGAAAAGAAATCCATCTGCAATGGCAAAGATCCTGGAGCACTCTTGCAATGGAATAAAGAGAGCCAACAGTATAATTTAAGACAGTTGGATGCACTAAGACATATCCCCTTACAACAGGGGACCAAGGAGACAACAATCTAACAACATCCTCCTCACTTCAGCCAACCTTGCCCTGAGCACTACTGCTTACAGTCCCCCCCCCACAACAGCCAAAGCTGTGCAAATCCTCTTTTGCTTAGGAAACGTGAAGTGAAAGGTGAGGTTCACAAGAACAGAGAGTAACAACCTTCAGTCAGTAACCAATGGCAGAGCTTAGTAAATGGGCTGTTCTGGAAACCATTCTCCCCACAGATAAATCCTGTCCTCCCCAGCTTGTAAAACATGGCCTTCCTTCCTATAATTTGGACGAAATATGCACAGATGATAAAGCCTTCACTGAGTTACACTCACATTCTACTACTAGTCTATTCATATGAAATAGAGATAGCTTTCCTTGTCAGAGAAGTAGTAATAGCTGCTTCACACATCAACCGCATCAATCAATTGCTTTGCAAAAAGCATTAACGGAGCAACATTGTTTCCACAAACATTCAAAAGACAGAGTCTAAAATACTTCTGTGCATCCAAAATTAGTATATCATCCCATCAATTCCATAGAATTTAGTGTGCTCTTTAATGGACATTGCAGCTATTAACGGTAGCAATGTTTTTTAGCACCCAAGGAACTTTTGCTTTGGGTTCCTTCAAGCTCTTTAGCAACTCCTAACTCCCCTCATTCCCTATGGCTTCTTCCAGTACCCATCACTTCCCAGTAGCACCTGCAAGCCACACACTAGCATATTTGCCCCTATTAATGCACCTCAACCTGGCTCTCATCCTTGGTATAGCTAAGATATAGTTTAAGAAATTGAACTGGAAGGGTAATTTCCATATATACATTTCTACTGAAAAAGAGAAAAAGGAAAAACCAAAAAGAAGGATCAAGGATGAAAGAAAATAAAATTGTCAGGCATAATAAAATTAAATTCTGACTTACTAACCTATGCGGAAGACTAAACACAGCAGTACTAGACCGCACTGAATTAGAAAGGGTTTTAATTAACATAAAATCTCAGCACTTGGTTCTATATGAAGACCTGAGACTGACAAACAACGCCAGTATACATTAGATAGTCTCTATGACTAAGCTACTGATACCAGCTCTATCTTGTTCTTCTACACTGTAACAAACTACTCAAGGTTTTTGAAAAAGCTCAAGAAACCCTTTGATTCGGGAGACTTTGTAGTTTACTGCCACTGAATATTTTCATGTTCAGTAGAAGAATACCTCAAAGACAATAAAGAACATCCACAGATAGAAATGTATTCCCTTTCTTGAGTATCATAAAATAAAATGGAAATAACATACAATAAAATATGAATAATACAAGCTTTTATTTATGAGAAGCAAGTCGGGTAAGTAAAATGGTTATGGCCTCCCTGTAAAAGAGTAACATCTGCCATTTTACAACACCAATATCATATTAAGGCGATAGTTTAAACAAAAGACAAACAACGAACATGTGTCTTCAGCATACAAATACTGCTTTTGCTCAAGTCCATCACATTAATCAAGCTATGATTTATTCTTAATGGACTGGCTGTCAGTTAATCCAAATGCACAAGTCTAACGACACTGAATTTATTCAGAAAGAATGGAGAGCTGGCAAGCAGTGTTTTCTTAATCTGACATGACCAGATCCCACCCCTCCATCTTCACCAGGAACCAGATCCATCTGAATGGTAGGAATCTTCACTTCCAAGGAACATCACTCCTCAATGCAGAAAGCTTGCTCCAAGGCATAAGTCACAGATACACAGAATAGTTGAGGGTGGCGGGGCCCTCTGGGTCCTTCTGGCCCAACCCCTGCTCCAGCAGGGACACCCAGAGCAGGGTGCCCAGGGCCGCTTCCAGATGGCTGTTAAATATCCCTGAGGAGGAGACCCCACAGCCTCTCAGAGCAACCTGTGCCAGGGCTCGGTCACCCACACAGTAAAGAAGTGCTGCCTGGCGTTCAGAGGGAGCATCCTGCGTTTCAGTATGCACCCCATGGCTCATCTTTTCACTGTCAGTTATAAAAGGGAATTTTATAATTTGTTTGAAAAAAGACAACCACTATTTGTTAGTTTTAATTTCTGTACTGTGTTGGACATTGAAAAAATGTAAAATGTATGTTTTCAGTGCAAAAAGCAAACAACCTTCAGCAGACGTAGCATTGTTTCAATGATGGCTATAAATTCTCCAACTCTTAACACAGTTTAGATTTTTATTAACTGAAAACTTCTAAGAGTTCTTAATTAGCATATTCAGATGTTTTGCTGAGTACATTGACTTCCCTTCCCTTGCCTGCACCCAGATGCATTAGTCAGGTTCACTCAAAATCAATCTTTGTAACATAAGAATTACTGTACCTTTATTCCTGGACAGTGAGCGAAAAAAGCTTCTGGACTTTGAGAGTGATACAGGGCACCATGACCCACACAGCCCCAGGGGGCTCTGATGGTGAGGCTTCCACAATTGAACAGATCTCCAGAGCGGTAACGGTATTTTGCTGCTTCATTAACAATCTGGGAATGAAAAAGTGACAACATCCAGTCCGATACCTTGAGTTATATATCAAACCTCCACAACACACAAGCCATATCCACATCACACATGGAATTCAGAGGACAGAACTGGAAGCAGAATGCTCCTGTAAGTCAGTGGAAAGGCAAACATTTTCCAGTGCAAGTGAGTCAGTGGTTTAGTGTGTTCCAGTTAAACACTCAGGCACCAAGGGTAGCCATACAGCTCCATTGTCTCCCCATTCCCAGACAGGGAACCAGCCCAGTTCAAATTTGCAGTTTATCCTGTGGACACATGGTTGGCTGCAACCGCACAAAGAAGCGAGGGATGGTGCTGGGAAGGCAGAGCTGGGGAATTCAAGGCTGCTGAAGCCAACGTGGCCTCAAAACCAAAAATAAAATCAAAGAATGGTATTTGCTTCAAACCACATATTTAATTTACATTACTTAATTGGCATTCAACCTGGCTCTTGTACCTTCCTGTTTACTTAGAGAATGCATAAATATTAGCAATACAGCTGTGGCTATTTTTGCATAAATTATACATTCAGACCAAGAATTAATGCCAACAGAAGAATATTTTAAACAAATTTGTAAGATTTCTTTTAACTTCTTTCAAGGGTATTAGTACTAACCTGATCAAATGCTGGAAAAATGTAATCTGCAAACTGAATTTCTGCAATGGCTGTAGCACCTGCAACAGCAACTCCAATACCAAATCCAACAATTCCTTGCTCACACAAGGGGGTGTTGAAAACTCTATCTTTACCTATAAAAGAAGAACAATTCCTTTAACACACGGTTCTAAGTGGGAAACCTAGCCCCAGTTAAACGAATCATCTCCAATTAAGCCCACAGTTCTTTAGATGGGCTTTTTTAGGTGTAACAATCACCAGCATCCATTACAGATAAGGATACTTTCACTTCAGTTTATGATAATTCAGAAGAAGACAAGGAGAAATAAAATGCAAGATAAGAATAGTTTAAATAATCTAGAATATTCTTATCAGCACTTCAAGGAAAATAAGCTGTCCTGATGTATATACAGATAAAACATGCACTGCCATTTTTATATAGGAGGAGTGAAGAATACTTGCTTTTTCTCTGTTGTAACTTTCTGAATGCTTGCATTATTACTTCAGGTGTTTGGGTTTTTTTTCCCATCAAAATGATCTGTCCATCCTCAAAACACACATGGCTCTGTAAGGACACCTGTCTAGAGCGTACTATCTTATCCCAGCAATCCCAGAAGCAGAGCTCAGCCTAACCAGTCTTCTGCAAGGTAAGACTGCATTTCCTAAAGAATTTGGTTCATCAAGAAAAGTTGTTCCTGATGTTGAAGGCACAAGACTGAAAACAAAATATTCTGGATTTTGTAACTTCCCCATGCAAGTGCAAAAACATTGTTTTAACCCTGACATCTGTGCTGCGGTAATTTCAGATTGCAAATATACATCGATCTAACAGGTAACCACAAAATTGTTCAGTTCATGAATTTAAAAAAATAGGAAGGGAGGGAGATGAAACACCATTACAGTTTCCTCTGTAAGATATACGTACAACATTTGCAAGCAGTACCATGCTCCCTCAGCAGACCATCAGGAGAACCAAGCTATGCTTTTAACCTCTCCTTTTAGAGCACTGGGAGATAGACAGTAGGTTTCCACAGGAGTGCATCATTCCTGAACATGCTTAGAGTTCAAATTGGATGGAAAAAAGTGAACATGGTGCACATCAGTGTCTATGGAATAAATTAAACAGCTGAATAACCAATAATGAAAGACTAATATTTAATCATTAGAAAAAGTCATTACTATGAGAACTTCTAGTTTCAATAGCTGCAAGTTAATAAACTGGACAAAGATTTAGAAAGAGATGATAGGAGCAGAACCACCATCACAGCTGTATCTACAACACAGGGAAGCATGGTTTACAAGTCTTTCGAGTACATCTTCCACCTCCCAGCACAGCACTGTTGTGCTCATGCATTGTCCGTGTGTTTTCAGTTTCATACTTTAAGGGTTATTTTGGTTTGGTTTTTGACAGATCAGGAATTAGGTTTTGGCTCTCCCTCCCTCTGCTTTCCACCCTCTCTCAACTAAACAGGAACATAACTATGACACAACTCACTTAAATCAAGTGAAAAAAAAAAAAAAGTCAGCCAATGATACCAAAATGTTGGCAGCATCAGTGAGGCTGCACAAGTCAGCACAAGTCTGAAGGCCTACCACAGCTGCAGGACACGCACACTTTGGCGGACAAGTCCATCTTTTGGGGAAGAAGCACTGTTTTCCGAAATTAGTCATTCTGAACTTCTATGACTTCTACTCATCTCTCATAAATCAGCACTTGAAACACATCCCTGTGACCTACAGTGATTTTAAGACACATGCACACTGGGCCACTTTTTGTTTAGAAATTATTTTCCAAGAAACTTCTAGCTTCCATTTCTTAGGACTTGGAAGTATTGACATTTCTAGGGGGAGACAAATGTTACCATTGCTAGTTCAGCAGTTAAAACTGAATTCCAGATTGACACAATCAATGCACAGCTTTTGAATTAAGTTCTTTGTTGCCTATATGCCAAACATCCATTGAATGTTATCCTGATCAGCTCCTGAATCACAGCACAGCACCCGGCAGATCTCAGAACATTTTACCAGCAGGAAGACCAACTAGCTTTCATTTCCAAAATATGTGAGCAGATTGATCCAAGTAATTTCCAGATGTGGGTCAACTGTACTTTGTTTTGTGTCCTGCACGAAAAAAAAAAATATCTGCAGGTAATATGCTTAAAAGCTGTTCAGATGGAAAACGGCACAGGGTTAGAATGGCCATAACTTCATAACACTGCCTTTCATTGTTGCTGGGCATTTATTTCAGCAGTGTGCCTCAGCAACACAGCAAGCCTGCATATTTATACTCCTCCTTTACATGCACTACCAATTTGTCTGGCAACATCACTACAGAAAAATAGCCGCAGCCCCAAAAGGTCCCCAGAGAAAGATAGGATGCTTTTAGAAATCCAGATCTGGGGAAGACCTTTATAGAAGATGTAACTTATTTTTACTGTCACTGTAGTTAAATTGTACTAGCTTCGGACAGACGTTAATCACTTCTTGCTTTACTGCTGAGAAATTTAATAAAAATTGGTTCAAAAAGCTTCAAACAAGAATCATGACTTCACTCTGAAGCTGACAAAAGGGGACAGTTGGAGCCACATCACTACTTCCCTCTTGCCGTGCAGAATAAGGAACTTTGGCTCTCAGGGCTATTTAGCAGTATTTCTGCAGAAGCGGTAGATCAGTAAACTAATCCATAAGATGGAGGAAGAAAATAATGCCATGGGAAGATGAAAGAAGTCCTATAACAAGGAGAACACAAGATGGTTCTTGAAACCAGAATGACTGCACACTGCAGGCTGTGGGCTCCCTCTGCTGAGGGGCACCGTGGCCTCCGCCCTGCCCCCAGCGACCAACAGGCCTTGGCTGCAGATGTCCATACACCTGCAGCAGCCTGAGTAATCCAGGCCTCCACCTAACACCTATACTTTCAGTTTTCAGGGCCGATATCCAGTATAATCCAATAATCAGCTACCTTTCTTCAGCCAAAATAATTTTTAGACAGCAAAAAGGACCATAAAGCACCCATGACAATGTGTACCTGCCCCAGGCCCCACTGCTGCCTGGGCATGTGAGGAAGCCCTTCTCTTTCACACATGCATATAATGTTTGTTTTCAAAATTATAAAAAATAATCATTTTACCAAATGAAAAGTGCATTAATATCACTGAGACATATTACTTGTCTGAAGTCTACATGCTTACATGGCATTTTGATCATACAGAGGCAAATATTTTTTGTTTAGATCTGTGGGGTTTTTTTGCTTGGTTGGTTTGTTTTGTTTGCTGTTTTTTGAATTGACCATATTTCATAGGAGCATGAAAACCAGTACACAGGCAAGCAGCTGCAGACGGGAGGGTACGGACATGGCTTGCATTTGCATTTTAACTTGTTGTTTCTCTGGGGTATGCTATTCCATTTGGTCATGATTCCTCTGTCTCAAACACCGTGCTGGAAGCTATCTCATGGGTGTAGTACAGATAGAAGGATAAAAGAGGCTGGCAATGCTTGCAGTCACACAAGAAAAACAGATTGCTCTGAATTGCCCAGGCAAAAAAATAAAAAAAAAAACAGATCATATTAAGCTTACCTGACTTTATTATTTAAGACTGGACTTCTGTATTGGCTTTGTGTATTCATTCTATAAGTAATATCACCATGCAAAAATTTAAATGAATTTGAACAGTCTTGTAAAATTAGTTTACAAGAATTCATAAAAACTTCAAAAATAACTGTATAATATCATTTTTAAGTAGACAAATGAATTTAAAAGCATTTTAGAAACACCACACTAATACTCCCTTCTGTGATTCAGAATATAAAAGACATCTTAATAAAACTGCCAAAGAAGTTTTGAGATATTAGAGGCAGCATGCTGCTATCGATGGATAGAATAAAATAAATGAAGTGAGAATAGCAAATATGAAATATACCAAGACAGTCACAGCATCATCAGCTTGGAGCACCTAATAAGGACTAGGATAAAGGTGCAACCCCGAGTCATGACAGAGTCAGGTAATTCTCATTTAATGAGATCCGTTACTTCGGAATGAATTTTAGATGTAGAACAATAATACTGACCCCTTCTCACAAGTAAGGCACACAGCATGCCTTTTCTATTCATTAGATGGGAAAACAAGTCTTGGGTAGGGTTTCAGTGAGTACCTGTTTTACATAAAGCAGCCTCTTAGGACACAAGACATACACATCATTAGGATAGAGGAAATTTACTAATTTCCCTGAACACTAAAAATGTTATGGTATGGCTTCAGCCTCCTTTTTGTATTTATACCATATGAAAACCACTAATAAAAGGAATACCAAATATTTAAACACTGGAAAATGAAAGCCTACGTACGCTCACATATTTTTCAAAATGTGGAAAGGAAGTCCATTTTGTTGAAGTTACTCCCATTGACTTTTGCAAACTGTTCACTCAGCTGAAATTGAACTCGAGCAGACTAACAGCCCAGAGATGCTTTATCTTTCCACACTCCATTTCCATATCAGCAAAGAAGCATTTCCCAAAACATGCCCTTCTCCTATTACTTGCGTCAGCCAGACAGCTCACAGCAAGCGCGCACAGCACAGGAGAGCTGGCTGTTCCCTGCAGGTGGGAGGAACACCTCTTCCTCACCCGAGCCCACGTGCGTCAGCCTCTGCAGAGGGACGTAAGGCTGCTGCCCACACTTCAATCAGCCTGCCCGGCATTATCAGCATCCCTGCTTCCAGCGATCCCAACAGGCTGCTGCCCTTCTCCACGCAGGGAGTTAAACAAGGTGGCACACAGGGCAGTGTGGGAAGTGGATGATTCTCCTCGTCTCCATGCCAGTAACTCAAAGAGGATTAGATGCTTGTTATGAAAGTGGATAAATACACACAAAACATTGTCCAGTAAGGTAAACCTGAAAAGATTAATAACTTGGAGGAAAAAGAGCAGTAGCTCTTAGAAGAAGAATTAGAAGCCATTTTTAAAAGCAGTTCTTCCATCCCCTTCTGAACTGTTTTTATTCCAATAAAACAAGACTGGCCTCTGTCATTTTCTGGGCAAAGAGCTGAGCACCTCACTGATACTGAGAGCATCACTGACACCAACCCTCTGCCTAAGGGGCAACAGCTTTAACTGAGTGTTACACCAGCTCCTCCTCCACAAGGAAAAGTTTCATAGCAACCTAACAGAACACATGTTTACAGGCACATGAAGTCGATTATTATGCATTAATGTTTTGGCCAGCTTCTTCTTTATTTATTCCAAGTTGTCAGGAAAAAACTATTTCAGCTTTCAATATCTGCAATCAAAGCATGTTTTTGTTTTAACTTATCTCCAAAAATGAGATGTTCAAACAATATGAAATCTCCTATATACTAGCACTTCAGCCAAGGTTCCAAGCCTAGAGCTTTTTGCTCTGTAAGAGCCTAGGCTGGAAGATCTGAGTGACTTGAACAGCAGGGGTGATTTATTTAAGAGCATTTTTGTTTTGTTGGGGTTTTTTTTTTGTTTGTTTAAGATATTTAACAACAATGATGTAGAAAAAGGCATCTTAAATGAAAAAAAAATGTTAGTATTGGGCAGCTTCAATAAAATTTTTAGCAATCTATCTTGGCAGCATTTTATTTCCCTCCCTGATGTCATTAATTTCCATTAAAAATATCCATTAAAAGTCAAATAGAAGAGTCCAATTAGACACACATGGAAAAATACAGGACTGGAAAGACAAGGAAAAGTCATTCACTGGGGACCTCGTGCAAAAAAAAGTGAGCAGAAATGATCGACTTCAGGTCAGTTCTGCATTTAGAGAACCATTCTAACACTAGAACACCCAGGATTCTTTATAGATGTTACATCTACTAAATCTGTTCCTTAACATGACTTAAAATCTATCCAGCCTTCAAACTTTCCTAATCCCATAACTCAGGATGAATGAAAAATTCACTGAACTTTGAGTAACTATAAGGTAATCCCACGGTATTTTTCCATCCCTTCCCTTCTGGTTTATTTAAACCAGAAAATCTTGTCATGGCAATCAGATACAACTAAGTCAAAAAAAAAAGTTTTTAAGAAAACTGCAAGTGACAAATGCAGGTCAGAAAAGAGATTTGCATTTTCTACATTTTCTGTTCCCTCCTCCACTGCTGCAAAATCTGCTCTAGCACTCTACTTACAAAGGACTTTCCAGTATCTTTCACACAGAAGTTTTACAACCATCAAATGACGACAAGTAAGTTTCCTTACTCAGTTTTACTTGTTTACAGGAGTCTTAGATAAGCTTCATTTAAAAAAAAAAAATTACCTTGTAAATAAATAAATTATATATATATATCTGTACTTATGAAGCTCTGATCACTACCAGTGCTGCCCAAAGGAAAGGATACCCATCCTGACAGGTAGCTGCAAAGAACAGGTGCTTCTCACAGGTTTATCCAGATTTCTTTCATTCCATTGACACAGCCAACACTTCTGAAGGGTAGTTCAAGTAAATTGGAAATTATAAGTAGCTGAAGGGTAAGCTTTTTCCCTGCAAGTCTTCCCTGATTACAGTTTTGAAGGCATTCATACACATGAATAGACCTGAGTATTTCAAGTAGCAGCTCTAGTTCAAAGCATTCTTGATGTGGTGCTCTCTTGCTCAGGCTGGTATTGTTCTCCCAAGTGCTCCACACACCCAAATTGTACTCACATCTCCCATCCAAGACTCCCATAGGATAAAGGAACGTTTATTCTATTTCTATTTAATCCTTATTCTCAAAGAACATAAACAACATCAGTCAAGAGGACTAGTGCAGCACAAATAAAACATCACCGTGGATGGAGAGCAACCTCCTCAATGATCTTATTCTTACACTCTTACACCATTCTCACAAATTCTTGTCATCTGTGCAGCAACTGAATTGCATGTTTGGGAAAAAAGAACTTTCAGTAAAGCTTTGTAGATTCTTAAAGTTGTTCCTAATGTGAACTAACATTAAGCATTTACTTAGCTGCCAGGCTTGTGGCTCTCTGGATGAGGGAGGACCCAGAAAAATTTATGTATTAACAGTTCTACCTGTCTAAAGAACATAGGTTAAACTTGCTCTCCTGGCCCTCTCCCCCAGGCTAGATTTCCTGTCATTTGCAGCAACAAAACTAGCTAAAGAGTAAAGCAAGAATTATAAAATATATCAGCTAATATTCCCATTTCTCAGCAGGCAAGTGGGAACAGGAGAGGCCAGGGGGAGGTTAGCGCAAGGCTTTTGCAGTTCCTTGAAATGCCCAGTAAATTTGTGCATCATTTGATCCTTTCTAAACAGGAAAGCAGCCAAGCAGTCACACAAGTTCTCTTCAGGTGCACAGCGACATGTGAAATGAATGCAAAAATGGAAAATGATTATATGAGGACAAAAACTCATTCAAACAGGCTGCCCTGAGCAGTTGTACA
Source organism: Alectura lathami (assembly GCA_013399715.1). NCBI lineage: Eukaryota > Metazoa > Chordata > Aves > Galliformes > Megapodiidae > Alectura > Alectura lathami. Next base: position 66,126 of record VXAV01004933.1, on the reverse strand, counting down.
AGCTCCTTCCTTTCACATATTCAAAACTCACGTGGACAAGGCCACAAGCAACCAAAACTGGCTCTTCCTTTAAGAATTGCTTTGGAGTGGATGACCTTCAAGGTCTCTTCCTTCCAGCCCTTATTGTTCCATGGTTCATTAACAGCTCCGAGCAGGGCTACATGCTGACTGCCCAAACGCCTTATGTCTGCACCTGTCCTGCTGATGGAGGCACTTCATGACACTGATGGAACAGAACTGTTAGAAAAACATTTAATCAGCGGCTCACATCAAAGCTGCAGATTTTCTCAGCAGAATTTCTGTCTGCTGACGGCTATGCAGGTAGCCCACTCTACACTGAATTCTTTCTGATCATCTGGCTCCTATACCACACCATACCAGCCTAAAGCAAAGAGCACTCTGCCTAACTGCACCACAGCATTTGTGTGTTCCCACTGCAATGATTAACAGCATCCCTTGCTCGCCCACCAAAACCTTTTGCTGTGCAAGAACACTTGCAGAAAAGCATAACTGACTGTAGAGACAGAATATTCACTTGCAAAAATAGGCTCTAAAATCAAGATCTACCAAACCTTTACACACAGGCTAACATACCAGCTTTAAGAGGCTTTGATCAGTTCCATGCATTTTTAGACTTTCTGCAACATTACATGGCACGACAAGATATCCAACAGAAAAATGCATGACAAAACTAAGTATTAAAAACATGTTAATGAAAATTCTGCTGTGCTAGGCTGGGTAAACCATCTGGATGACAAACTGAGGAAGAAGCAGAGGCAGCCTCTCCCACTCATTAGTATCAGTAGTGTAGAAATACTTTATGACAATTTGAAAGCATGCTGGCTCTACTCTGAATTGCAAAGCAACTACTCTCAACACAACAGCAAGGATTTAATGCTGCTAAAAAAGTAATCAGAAAAAGTACTGAATGACCAGCAATCTGCAGTAATGAAAAACACACATCTCACAGATAATGCAAAGTATGCGCACGAGAAAAGTCAATAAACTGATCCGTACCCAGTGCTTCCACAGAGAGTGAAAGATCCTTGCTAGATTATAAGGATTTCATGTTTCTACAAACTAAATAAAGGAGACTTTCAATGATTGAAAGCGTTATATCGGTCTGGTTACTAGAACACAACACTGAATCAAGTTGAATTAAGATTAATCCGCTCCTCAGATTGCTCCTGTTGCAAAGCTGCTTAGACACTTGACTGGGCACAGGCATTGGTCTTCAGCAGTCTGACCCTAACAAATTACTTCCAAGAAAACTCAGTGTTGCACCCTGTAATGAAGTCTGCAGCACCTTCTTAAACTGGTGATAATTACCACACACATCACCAATCTCAGAGGCAGAAAAAACAGTGGACTTGCTAAATTAGACGCATGTGATGAGTACAAATGAAACAGGGCAGACTGATTGCAGGACTAACCAAGGAAATTGAGAATTACATCGTTCCACTTAAGGAATAGTAAAGGCTTAAAGATTGACATCTAAAACAAGTCATACGAGTTATGCAGACAGACATGGTATTGATACAAATACCAGCCACGTTCATAAATCCCATCTTGTGTTGTTAATATGTGATGTCTCATCCTCCTGGACACTATTACTACAATAACATTTTTAAAATGTTTCAGTGCAAGTGTTTCCTGAAGTGGAAGATTCCATTTCAATGGATTTCAGCAGCACATACATTTCTGGGCAAAAGTATCTTGAAAGATCTTAAAAATTTGATAAAATACCTTTCTTAAGCTCTGGACTCAGTATCAAGTCCTGTATTAGAAAGTATACCCTTTATCTCTCTCTCTCAGATTTACAACATATAAAAAGAAACAATTAAAATTAGCAAGTCCTGAACAAAACATTCATTGTTTTCACAACACACACACTATCAGAACAATTAAAAATAAAAGCAAAGCTAAAAATTAAATATTCAGCTCTGAATTTGACTTATTTATATCAATATCTCATTAATATATAGTGTAAAAGGGCATACTATGCAGTATCAAATCCTGAAATAAACTTTTTTCCTAGCTGTAAATCTTAGGAAAAGAACTGGCTATTTAAGATGAAAATGAACAAAATGTACAGTTGTGTAATGAGTCTGGAACACGTTCTCCAGATGTTACTATTCAAAGGCATTTATATAAATTGGAACAAAATCATGATCTTGCCAGACTGCTCTGAAAGAACCAAGCAAAAAAAAAAACTGCAGAATTATCTGCTTAAATCTATCCACAAGGACAGGATAACCATACTCCAGGCTTCTTAGATTTTACTCAATCTATATATACCAACCACTTTTGACTCTGAATGAAATTTTCCACCCTCAACTTAGGTCCAACAAATCAAAAATATTGAAGTACTTAATTCAGCCCCACGCAGTATTTGAGTAAGGACAAGCATACCCATAACAGAGGTAGCAGGGTGCTTCTCCAGTAAGCTTGCAGTCTGCTTCTGAAGCAATGTGTATAAAATAAAGCCCTAATCACTTATTCCTTGTGTTACTTGGAGTTTTCTTCTCAGCTTATTGCTATGTTCATACAGCATGCAAAATACCCTATGATTATTGATTTAAAAAAAAAAAAAAAAACCACTAGAGCATCCCCCACCAGCTAGAGTAATACCCAACCGGCAGTAGCTTCTGGAAGGCCTTACAAGCCCCAGCCAGCCTATCCAAACTCTGCTCAGCTACCTGCTGACCTTGTGGGGCAATGCTGGGCACCGCAAAAGCAGACACAGAACTTCCACCAGTAGATCTCTACTCCCTCACCAGTAACATGCTGTGAAGTCTCCACAATAACTAACTGCCTGAAACAACTAACAAAAACATTTCAATTCAACATTTTAAAGTTGTTTTTTTTTTTTAAATAGATATTTGGAGGAAAACTATTAGAATTCAAAAAAAAAAAAACACCCTGTATCTACCTCTATTTTGCCTAGCTTCAAAGCGTTCTTGCACTACTCATGCTGCTAAAAGCTGTCAGGACGGTGAGCAATTTTTTTTAAGCATACCCAATCCTTAACCAAGAAACTTATGCCATAACAAACTGGGGACAACTTTATCTTTTCATGTACATTTTCCCCCATAAGCATTTCATTTAAACAGAGTTTCCCTTCAGTGGTTTTCTGCAGTTGATAAGCACATTAAAAAAAATACTGTGTTAAAGTAAACACTTTTCTCTAAGGAATGACTACCATGATTTTAGAAATGCTGGCATCTCCTGGCTAGATAAACAAAACCTCCTGAATTATTTTGCTGGACTATACACAAACTAGTCATTTACTGAGAATGAAGTGTTCCCTGAAAACTCACATTCAAGCTTACACCTTAGACACACAATCTGCAAAATAACATTTGGGGATTACAGCGGATCAGACATTGGAAATAAACATCAGTGCTGTAAGACAAGCTAGTATTATGATGTATCAACAGAAAGCTGTAAGCAATCATGTTTTGCTCAGTAAGACCCAAGCAGAGCAATGTATTCAGTTTTGGATGGCCTATATCCTTCAGCTGCAGCAGAGTCCAGAGAACATTGATCAGTAAGAAAAAGCTTTGAACTACAAGCATTATCCTGCTCTAGGACAGCGTGTGTAGGGAAGCCACAGAATCTCCATCTCTGAAGGCGAAGAACAGCCTTGGCAGTTATCTCTCCCAAAACAGACCCTATCCTTCAGAGATCCAATTCTGTAATGCAGGCAGAAATTGAGGAAAACAAATATGGAAGTGATAAATAAAATCATTTTTAAAGCATCCAGCTGATTGCAGATGATGTGGCTAGGTCATCCTCACATAAGGATGTTATTTTCTTGCTATAACTGTGGTTTAATATGCAGTTAAGTCACTTGCTTTTTGATGTGATTGAAGTTTTCCACAGGGGAAATTTTTGATTCAACTCTCCCAGTACCCATCAGATTCAATACAAGTGCTATTTCTTCTCATGATTTTCTTCTTCTGTGAAGTTTGCAAGAAAATATCATGTAGAGATTGAACAGACAACAATTACTGTTCACAACCTCTCTCTCCATCAACTTTACACTATTTTAAGTTTAGTTTGGATGAAAAAAAATCTAATAACTTCATTTGCACTTATAGCTGCCTCAGTATAATAAAACAAAAGAGTACTGTTTATAAAACAACTCTATATGTTTAAATAGGTCACAGAAATGATTAAGTTTCAACTTACATGTCTCTACCTGTTGCACCCTTTCTAGTCCAGGAAAAGAGGAAGTCTATTTTTGCTAAGAAAAGTGAGTGAGGAAGAAAAAAAAATTAAACTGCTTATTGCTCATCTACTACTGTCTGCATTTACGATCATCTTTTACAGAACCATAGAACATCCCAAGTTGGAAGGGACCCACAAGGATGATCAAATCCAGCTCCCGGCTCCACTCAGCACCACCCAAACCCAGACCCCGCGTCTGAGAGCGGTGTCCCAACGCTCCTTGAGCTCCGGCAGATCAGGGCCGTGCCCACTGCCCTGGGGAGCCTGTTCCATGCCCACCACCCTCTGGGGCAGAACCTTCTCCTCACCCCCACCCTGACCCTCCCCTGACGCAGCTCCATGCCGTTCCCTCGGGCCCTGTCGCTGTCCCCAGAGAGCAGAGCTCAGCGCCTGCCCCTCCGCTCCCCTGTGAGGGAGCTGTAGGCCGCCATGAGGCCTCCCCTCAGCCTCCTCTGCTCTGGGCTGAGCAAACCAAGGGACCTCAGCCGCTCCTCATATGTCTTGTCCTCCAGACCCTTCCATATCTTCATAGCCCTCCTTAGGGCATTCTCTCATATCTTTATGTCCTTCTGATATTGTGGCACCCAAACCTGCACCCAGTGCTTGAGGTGAGGCCGCACCAGGCAGAGCAGAGCAGGACAATCCCTTCTCTTGCCCAGCTGGCAGGGCTGGGCCTGGTGCAGCCCAGGGCACAGTTGGCCCTTCTGGCTGCCAGGGCACACTGCTGGCTCACATTCAACTTGCCATCAGCCAGAGCCTGCAGATCCCTTTCCACCTCCTATACCCTTCTAGCTCTTGCACAAAACACAACTTCACTGAAGCACATTATCCAAAAGCATACATACAAACTGTGTATCTGTGTAAAGCACATCTGCATGTAACCAATAAGACCTATGAACAGGTGTGGTATTGCAAACAAACGTATATATAGGTTTCCAGAGACATGAATTACTAAAGATGTAAATTTGGTTTTGAGATAATAAATATTCCATTTTTTTCTAAACATATTCCAGTTCTTCTGTTTCAAAAACGTGTATTTCGTTTCTACCACCCACAAAAATCTCAGCCCAGGATGTACAAAACTCACTACACAAGCTGAAGAATTTCTGTCTCCCCAAATCATTGCTTGTAGAAAGAGCCAACAAGCCAATCTTCCTTCTGTTGGATTCTCAGAGCTCTGAGCAAGGACTGATCCTACATCAAATTCTTAAAATGTCAGTCTTTGATCTTTTAATTAGTTGAAAGGCTCTTGAGATCCTCAGCCACACTAAGGATAGATGCCTGACACGGCAGTAAGAACACATCAGACCCTTCTTACAAGCATAAATCAGAATGGTATTACAGACAAATCTCTGCCAAGGTTGATTACTACACAGAGGCACTTCTGGATCAGGAAGCCCTCAAGATCTAAGTGTTTGGAGGATGGCAGAGAAAATATTCAAGAAAATTATATATTATATAATAACTCTCGTTATATGAGCTTCCCAAACTATAGTAGTTTAAGTGGACTGTTTTTTTGGAGTTATCCATTTAGACTGCTTTGGCACTCTTACGAGCAGCCAGGTTTGTCAATCACTATTTCTGATATTCTTAATTCTCAGTCTTCAGTTCTCCCCATTTTCTCAATTTTTATCCAATCATGCTTTTTCCCCCTCTCATTTCCTTACATGCTGTCATCTAACCCCTACCTCTGATCTGTTCTGTATTTTTGTCATGTGGAATGAAAAAATAAAAGGGTTGATACTGATCTTTCCATGCTGCAATTTTATTTTACAATTCAAGCAGAGTAACCAGACACTTCAAGTTCGTTTCAAATCCATCCACAGATTCAAAGACACAGCTATTTCATTCAGATAGCATTTTCTTCAAAAGTCTAAAATAATGTTCATTCCTTTCAGAGAAAGGGAAGGGACTGCACACATTACCTAGGCTACAAAAACACAGCAGGCAAGGGAACCAGCTACAGGAAACATTTTCAGACAGCAAGAGTATGGACCAACAGGCATTTGTTACTTTTTCAATAAAGATATTCCACAGCTTAGAGTACCTGTCCAGAGAGACTTGAGTAACAGTCTGGATAGCAACCACCATCTGTACAGTATTACTGCTGAATATCAATGCACTAAATTCTCCCCACTATAGTATCAGATAATAAATAGACTTCAAACTCTATAATATGCTTAAAAAGGAACCATCATTTTGTATCAAAAGAACTTATAGGCATAGACTGCCACCTAGTGATTTTGATTATCTACAAAAATCAAAAAAAGAATCTTCTGTTCCAGAAGAGGGAAAAAAAAAAAATCAATCCCACCATACTACATATTAACATGTCACTTGCTTCTCCTATTACTACATCAATGGTAAATGCAGGAGGAAAGCAGGGAAAGAAAAGCCAGTAAGTATGCAATCTTTATTGTACAGGCAAGATCCATGAGGTTGCTTGTTCATCAATTCTGTCTGGAATTCCTCCTTATTTTACACACACTAGCCTCTGCATAAAACAAGCACTGCATCTGGAACATATTTCATCTCTTGGACAGTGACAGAAACCCACACCCTTGCTGAAATTTTGGATTCCTTCCATTTTTGTGCTTTCAGGCTTCCCTGGTTCTCCTAAGCACTGTAACAACATTTTCAGCATGTCCTGTGGCTCTCCTATGCCATTTCCTCTCCAGCCACTGCCTGTTTTCCATAGGATTTCCATATTAGTGGAGAAACCAAAGGCTACTTGTGCCATCTTACCTACCTTACAGAGTTGAATTATCATAACATGGACAGCTAAGTTACCTTTATCCTCAGATTTCTCTTTTTATCCAAACTTGTAGTTCAGATATTAGCACCATGTACTTACGGGTATCTCACTAGAAGCATAAGTATAACAAACTCATTCATTTTTCCTGCCATGTGTTTTCCACTACCTTCTGTCTCAATCGCTATCAACATCTTATCTTAGCATCTGCAAGACAGAAGAGGATCTTAAGATCTTCCTATAATAAATACATAAGAGAATTAGAGATTTAGTTATTTAGGTAGAAGCACAACAAAAAGTTTTCCAAATTTCTTCCTTTCAGTCACATGGAACATGAGCTTAGTTTTCCCTCATCAAATCTGTCATCTTTTTCTCTATGAAGAGGTCAGCACCCTTTCTGATGGAACTTCAAATACTAGCTTTCATAGGCCCTTATTGAATGTTCATGTAAATACTTCCACAATTTCTCATGTTGCCTCATGCTTTAAAGGAGTTCCATTCAAATATCTCCAAATTCATGGCATATCTTCCTCAAAAAATTCACTAAAAATCTTCACTGCACACGCACAATATAAATTTGATTCTAGCTAAGCTGCTGATGCGCTGAGACTGTTGCTTGTCGTACTGACTAATCCACTTCATAAATTGTTCGTGTTCCCTCAGCCCTCAGCAGGGACCTTCCCTACAACACCCCTGCTCTCTTCCTGACCAGCACATCTAAATATGTGGTTAAAAGCTACTACAAAAATGAAGTCTTCCCAGTTCATTCCAGTATTACAAGGCCTTCTTACATCAAAGCAAACCAACAAATTACCCTCAAAGCAACACCCTAACACTAAAAAGTTTATCCCCTTTCCATTTTAAACTAGAGATGACCACTAAAAAATGTGAAGATTAATAACGAAACCATCTGCTCCTGTTGCTTACTTCCCAAATGAAGTCTTCTGTTGCAACTGCTGTCTCAGAGACTTCATTTGCACATGAAGTCTGGTGAGCAGAGAACATATCCCACCAGAGTTACTGACCTAACTCAGCCCAACATGCAACACTAAAGATCATTGCTAACAGAAGTCCCATTGAGCCATGGCAACATTCATACAGAAGCCAGAGTGAGAAGACATCTGCATAATAACTGAAGCGGAGAAACGACAAAATAGGGTTACATTTCTAAATTGTATTAATAATCCAGCCTTCCTCCTCTCCCTTTTTCATTCCTCTGTTTTCTCACAGTGCCCAAGATAGCAGCGATTCACCTACTCCAGATCAAAAAAAAAAAAGGAAATAGATGTAGTAACTTGCTGCAAGTGGTCACAGTCATTTCTGTGCCTCCAAAAAACCTATAATCTTCAAACTGCTGGATAGTCCAGTGGGGGAGACAGCTCCTAGACTGAAAGCCACCAGGCTATTGCAGCTACAGTTCCCAGGACCTGTAAACCACTATGTATCACCTTGCATGCCATGCCTGAAAAACTGATTATTTTTGTAGCATTCCAGTAACAGCACTTCTTGTAGCAAAATGAGTACCTAAAGAAATCAGCCAAGGACAAGAACAGGGACTGGAGAATTCCTCAGATTTGCCAGCAAGTTATCACAGCCTAGGCAGGAATTACCCAACAAGGACTGTGCACATGGCATTTGTTTTCCTCAGATCACATGCTGTAACACAAGCACACCTTTCCTTTCCCCACACCTTTCTTAGAAACCACTGATGTACATCTGTAGAAGACTGTACCCCAGAAACAGCGGAATTAAGTTCCTTCCAAAATGGACACAATATAAGGATTAATTTAAAGCACAGATCATGCAAGAAATTATTGAAAACTCCTGCAAGTTTTCCAAATGCAGATGGATTAGATGATCTTTGAAGGTCTCTTCCAACCAAACTGTTCTATTCTAAAACATTCCTTATTTAAAACTTACGTAAAAAAATAAGGTGGCCTTTTTAAAAAGAAATTGAAGTTCCTGCAAGTAACTACTTTTTGGCTTCTCCTGAACTCCCTCAGCTGTTTGGGGTCTGAGATAAGTGCCTTGCATTTCTCATATACTTGTGCATACTCATTTTTCCCCTATCTAGAGGGCAAAGGCTACTTCTAAGATTACTGTGAGAGAAAGTCTGTAACATTTCTCTGAATGCCTTCATGTAAGACTCCCAAACCAATAAACCTGTTGCATTCTAGATGAAGGACAAGCATAGCCATAACACATTTCTGTTGTGTTGTATTTGGGTATTTCTAGGGCACGTTAGAAAATGCAATGTTTAACAAAGTGTTTAAATCCTTTTGAAGGTAAGTCCTTCCTGCTTCTTGACAGATAAGACTAAAAAACATCACTATGCTTTGTTAAAAGGCTTTAATTTGATGACAGTAATTAAACAGGGCCAAAATTATGAATATTAAAGTGCAGTTAAAAACTTGAAGTTGTAGTGATCAAGTTATTTGAAGAAATAGAAAACATTGAAATTATGTCACCAAATTCAGTAACTTTGAAAGCTTACATGAGTGACGATGCATTCAAAACTTCTATTTTCAAAGACAAATAGATAAACAGAATTCCATTTACAAGACTTCTCTCCCTCACATTCTCCTCTTCTCCCACAAACCATATGGGGTAAAAATGTTAATGCAATACTAGATGTAAAAGCGAGCTTACCATACTTGTCTCGTAAGCCAACTGTGCACCTGAACACTCCACCAAAGGCCACATCTTCACCAAATATTACTGAAAAACAAGAACAGCGGAGGAAGGCTAATGTGAGTGACCCCAGTGCATCTTATTTTTAATGAAGATGTTCCAGAGATTTTTCTGTGACACATCTAACACTTCATCCTACTTTAAGATCTATCTAGACCTCTGAGTGCTTCTTGCACAGAGCCTAACTACGGGAGAACCACGGTTAAAGAACAATAAGTAACACATCCCAAAACAGTATTAATGTAATTGATTCAGCTATGGTTAATGAAAACATTTATTTTTCTGAAATATTCTGTAAATATTTTCCTGTGATATCACAACATCCAAACAAACACAAGCAATTCCAAGAAACAACTACATTCAACCATGAAAAAGTCACAGCAGCTGTGTGCTCTGTTTCAACAGGTAAACATTCACACTCCCCATCCACAGATTGCAGGGGATCCAGTGGTTTGAAAAATGTCAAATTGAAATGTTCTTCAAAATATCAGTCCAATGTGAGACTTAAAGCCTTCTCCAAGCACACTTGCCAGATTCCTCAAGAGGATCTTCAAAGACAGTCATACACAGAAGAGATGGCAATCTAACAGCAGGACAACTTTTAGTATTCAGCACTACCATCCTCAGGAAAGTATTTTCTCCCAAAGTAATTGTCTTTAAAATTTAGCCCTAAATGAACTACTTTTTTTTAACTTTGAACTTATAAATTGCTGATGCTTAATTTTCCATAAAAAAAGTTTTGTTATTTAATCCATTAAAAATAGGGATTGGAAAAAACAATGCCATCCTAGTGTTTATGATTGAGGCATGTCCTCAAATCATGGCCCTAAATCATTTTTACTATTAATTTATTTGACTTTTCTTTTTTTAGAAAACGTACTTAAACTTGGTAATGTCTTCGTATCACCATATGGCGACCACTTTGGAGTCAGCTAGTATTAAAAGCAGTCCCACTTCATGCTGCTATCAGCAGGCTGCCATGGACTTGCTCATTCTCTTCGTCCACCGAAATACTTTCCTGGACAGATCCCAATTCTCATCTATGCAAGCATGAGTTTTTCCACTACTTAAACAACAGTTGCTCAACTCCCACACAACTAAAACCATATGAAGGACATGCTTTCTACTGCAGGAATTACTCCTTAATTCAGTAAGTAGGGCGATGCTGACAGCTCACAGATCTGGACTGCAGAACTCCATGGTCTGGCAGAGGGCTGTACGCAGATCAAGCCCTGCGAAGCTGAGGAACAAGGCTGGAACCTCAGAGCAACTGAAATGCTGCAGATGGTACACAGCTTTAGGCTCCTGACAGAATAACACTCTACCTTCGTATTGCTGATACTACAGAACCGTCACTAAAAATCTGTTCTTGCACCAATTTACCTTACAGTTGCCTAATTTAATGAAAACAAAAAAAAACAATTTTATAACAAAGGTGTAGATTGAGAGGGAATGTATACAGGCATAGTATAGGCTACAGAACATGGAATTTGTCCTGACAGATGAGACAGTTAGCGAACCTAAGCAGTGGTTTAAACAGTGCCAATGAGTTGCTAACACATTAAGAAGAAAACCCAAACTTACACAACAAGATCATACAGCTTTCACAGCTGTGTTCATGGCATTAAAAGTTGGTTTTAATTATCTGTCCATCATCACACCTTTGTTGATGACAACAGAAGCAACTGACCTCCTGTTATCTGTAAGAATTTAGAGTAAGTCCTTCTGTACAAAAGAAAGTTTGG
>VXAV01004933.1:3867-42754 GCA_013399715.1 Alectura lathami | reverse complement strand
AAAAAAAAAAAAAAAAAAGGAGTCACTAAAAAAGGAGTCACTAAGCAAATGTGTTTCTCTGAGGAGATTTTGTTCAGCACAGTTATCTGGGCTGTCTGAAGGACAGGCTGCTGGAGGACAGGTAGGAAATGCAATTCAATACGCAATGCAATCTGCATGCACATCCGAATTTGCCCCTGGAGTCTGCAGTGTGTTGTGATACCTGACTTGGATTTCACATTAAGTGATCAGTGCTTGGAAATACTGATGATGAGGCTTTGCTCTGGTGTCTAACAGTACGTTGATGAAGGTTATGACTGGGTCTAGGACAGAGTGGATCTGTGTGGGAAAGGGAAGGGAGGAGCAGTTGTGAAAACCAAGCTGAGCGTTTATTGCGCCTTGTTTTTAAATGGTGGAGTGAGTAGCACAAAATACTTGGATCTGCAGAAAACACGGCTCATTTCAATGTGCATAATCTGCAGGTGAGTAACATATGCCTGAGGCTAGGAAGACTATCTGTTACCAGCCTGTTTTCCATACAGTACTCTTCACAATCGTATTGGAAATGCCAGGAGCTGCTTACTCAGCTGGATCCAAATCTTCAAGATGTTCACGTTGTGCCTTTGCTCTTCTCATTGTTTTACAATCAGATGAAAGCCTGCCCCAGCAGCAGATAGATATGTTCTGAGATATTGTCATATTATGATATGCAAGGACCTAAACAGGATTCAGTGTCAGTGAGTCCTGCTTGTAAGTAATAGTTGTTTGTAAAAGTGGTCACAGACAATTTTCTGATTTCTCACAAGCTATGTCCAAGAGGACAAAGTGCAGCAACCTTTGTAGGGTTTTGTTTCTTCCCTCTACTCTCTCAGGCAGATGTAATAAAAACAAGAAAATCACAAATTATCTGCTTCAAGCACAAAGAACCCAGCATTATTTTTAATTGCTATTCTGCCTCATCTCCTTTTATAATGTCATAAATGTTATTTTTGTTTTTCCTGAACAGGAGATTTGTACTATCTTTATGAAGCCTCCAATCCTCTCCTTTGAGGACCCCCCAGTAAACTTAAAAAACATATCTCAGAATTCAAAGAAGGGATAATACTTCACTGTAAGGTACAAGGAAAACCTTTGGCCTGAACTAACTCAAATTAATTAACAAAAAAAGTGTTTTTTGAAAGGATCATCTCAGGCAGGACAGTAGGAACTGAACATCAGTTGAAGTCAAAAAAATTCAGGAGAACAGCGAACCAAAGTGTATTCCCCAGGCATAGGATGACTCCATGAAGACCCACGTTCTATCGGTGTTGCTCTGTCTTCTCTGCTAAGCTTCTCACATCACCCAGAAATGATGAGTGGAAAGAAAAATGTATGCTTTTTCAATATGCTTTTTCTTAGCATGCTGAGAAGATGACAACAAGTAGGTTGAGACAGAGAACAGGAGGAGCAGTTTTGTTCAGTATTGCCATGTCTGCAAGATACTGGGGTGATTTACATTGCAGTAGGTGAATGCACAGGGTTGTTTTCCTTCAGGTGTGCCAGGAGGTGGTACAAAACCTACGGATGGTTTCATGTGTACTATCAAAGCTACCGCTTATGACTGCACACATTCAGCTTCTTGTGAAAGACTGTTACAGGCAAGACCAAGGGAAAATCTGCTCTTGCAAGCAATACTCTACCTGCCCCAAACAAACAACAGCAAGGGTGGTTTGTGTAGCAATTTGTAGGAGGAGATCTAGAGATTTTTACACTTTCTGTAAGGTTAGGATCTAAGAAAAGAAGCTGAAGGGGAAGACAGGAAGAAGGATGAAGTTGCAAAATCAAAAACAAACAAACAAACAAAAACATAACCCTAACTGATACAGAAGAATAAATTTGAGGAATGAATTTGCAGTAATGGAAAGGGATGTGAAAACACGGACAGATGCTGGAATGGCAAAAAGAAAATCAGGGGAGCCCATCACAACAGAGGAAAGGAACACTGGGGGTTGGAACAAGATGTTCTTTGAGGTCCCTTCCAACCCAAGCCATTCTGTGATTCTATGATTCTAACATACAGTTGAGTTGATAACTAAGAGGTGAAGCCTAAGACCGAGTAATGATGCTGTAGATGGGGCTGTGGCATGGGACAGGGAACAAAATGACCTCCTGCTGAAGGAGACAACAGATGGGCGCAAATCTGAGATTCTTCTCAGCACCAGGGAGTTGTATCCTCTCACTCAAACAGAGTGAAGTGAACAGAATGTTAGGCCATCAGCCAAGAACAAGAGAATGATATGTGGGCCAGAAGTTGAAAACTATCAGACTGGGGACGGCAGGAAGGGCTGCCAGAGAGAGATGGATAGGGGGCACAACGGCTGTCTGTAAGCATCAAAGATGAATACCTTAGAGTGAGAAAAGCTACTTGAAGTGAATAATACTGGCACAAGAAATAATGTGCATGTATTAATTGTTAATAATTTAGAATGGGAATTGAAAAGTGCCTAACCATCAGATCAGAAGGCTCTGGGTTCCATCCCATTAGAGCATGCAAACAGATCCTAGATAATTTTCAGGTAAAGTTTGATAAATTTGAGGAAGTAATCATATAAAAGGTTGATAGTCACAATAAGAGAGACTAGACTGATATTGTAGGAGGACCTTCGTAATCCCTGCCCTAATCTTATTTTCCTAATAATGATGCTGTTGACTCATACCTATTGACATATTTACCTCACATGTTCTCCAAGCCAACTGGATGCCACCCACCTCCAGAATCTGTGTAGCTGGAGTGGCCCAGGGCTGTGCTGGAGTTGGTTAAATCTGTGCAAATCCATGACTTTCAGATCTGAACTGACTTGCTTTTGCCTAACTTGGAGTGTGGGCGAGGGAATCCACACCTATCCATGCTGATGCACTGTCAGAGCCCTGTATAGGGCTCACATGTTTAGTGCTTCAGAGGAGTGAAAACCACTTAAATTGAGGGTGCAGGGACTGTAAAAGCTGGGTGTTGCAGGACTGAAGTGAAGAAGAAAGGTAGTAGCAATGTTTACTTATCATGGCTTCATGCTCGGGAGCCAAGTGCAACATCCCTGTGGTCACTTCTGCAAGCTGGTGTGGAGTTCAGTGGCATTGTCCCCAGAGGTCCCTTCCAACCCCTACAATTCTGTGATTGTACCAGTCTGATCCACCAGCTTTATGTGTGACACATCACCAGTAAAAATGACTTACTCTGACGTCTCTGAGAGCTCTCCCAGGTGTGCTGAGTTCCCAGACAATGTTGCAGAATGGAGGTGATGCCAGTGTTACATTTCTCCACAAAAGTACAATCCCTGTTCTTGCTGCAGTGACTGCAGCCGTCTACTACATCATTATGTTCCAGTGCACTGACTGATATTTGTCTATCTGGAAGCAAATGTTTGTGTGGTGTTGGCAAGTGACAAATTATTTATATTGCTAGATCCTGGTGGGAAAAAGTTGTTAGCTCCTTCACTGCATCTGCATAAGCAAGGACTTTCTTTTGTGAATTCCCCTCCAGCCATCCTGACCTCTGTTTCGGCCACACGGGATTTCTAACCTGCCCTCCTAGTGACTTTATGAGTGTGCGTGGCTCAGACCATTTCCTCTATGACTGAAATGGGACCTTTCCCACACTACTCAAAATCTTGTATTTTCTCTGCTCCCTGGGATTACCTGCGGAGAGCTGTGACCGTGCCTTTCCTTATGTGAGACACACTGATGCATCTTGCAACATTTCTGCTACTCCCAGGCAATGTGAGTGCATGTGTTTGTGGAAGGGAGATAAGCAGGAAGAATGACAACTTGTACTTTCAAAATCACAACCTCACCTAGGACAACAGTTGATAACAAGCCCAAGCAAAACTGAACAACTGCCTCACCCTCTCCTGTCCTGGCCCACTGGAAAAGACTGAGGATTTCGGTACAGTTAGTAACACTGTCTTCAGCGAGGTCATTTCTGTCATTAAAAATAGTTGGGGCTTCTTCAGCCTATACCAATATTGTAGAAACTTATCTCCAAATTTTTTTTTCCTCAAGCTAGGCTATTTTATAAATGGGTCTATGATGGAATTATGTGACATATGTTTCCATTAATATAAAGTCTACTGGCTCTTGAATATTGAACCTTATCCTGCATTCAGGCTGTTGGTGAGTTGTTGAGCAGGCCTTTCACTTATAAAGGTAAGCTGGACAATACACAGAAATTAGTTTGTTTAATAGAGTTGGGGCTATTCAGTCTGGAGAAGAGAAGGCTCCAGGGAGACCCGATAGCAGCCTTTCAATATCTAAAGAGGGGCTACAAGAAAGAAGGGGCCAGACTCTTTAGCAGGATCTGTTGTGACAGGACTAGGGGAAATTGTTTCAAAATGAGAGAGGGGAGATTTAGGCTGGATATAAGGAAAAAGATTTTTACCATAAGGGTGGTGAAGCACTGGCACAGGTTGCCCAGAGAGGTGGTGGATGCCCCGTCCCTGGAGACCTTCAAGGTGAGGCTGGACAGGGCTCTGAGCAACCTGATCCAGCTGTAGGTGTCCCTGTTCACTGCAGGGGAGTTGGACTGGATGGCCTTTAAAGGTCCCTTCCAACTCGGATGATTCCTCTGTGATTCTGTAATAGCTTCTTCTGTCCCCTCTCCTGCTTTTTTTTTTTTTTATCTCCCTTTTTGCTGCTGCCTCTAAACACCCATGACTACTTCTCTTTTTACATGTTTTCTGTACTTTTTTTCCACTATGCAAAGTTCCTCACTGTTCTCACTGAACTGAGGCTGTTTCTTCCCCTCTCTGCTCTCTTCCCACCAGCAGTGGGAGCCTTGAGATCAGAGCAGGGATCTTCTTCCCATTCTCCTTGCAGAAGCTGCATCTGCAGGGCCAGGCAGGTCCCAAGCCTGCAGCCCTGCTCTGCACAGCCACACGCAGGCAAGGAGCATTTATGGCAGCCAGGTGGTAGAAGCTGTTAGTACTTGGGAGGTTTTTGAGAGAGTCACTTTTTTGGTACTTCAACTACCGTGTGATATTATTGATACCAAATGTACCAATGCAATTTCTGGAGATGCATTTCTTGGGTAAACATTTTTAAAAGATTAGACAAAAATCTCTGGAACTGTTTCCATTCATTGACAGAAACAACTAGCCGTGGAATATCAGGTTACCACTTACCACCTGATCTGTGCCAAGTGTTGCTGAACCATCAGCCCACAAATCTTAATTTCTGAAAGGTTTGCTGAGCTTGTAACACAGAAAGCTGAGCTGTGTTTGCTGTAGGAGTTTTCACTTTCGTTATCACTAGTGCCAGGGGTTTAGCTGGTTTGTCTTTTCCTTGCTTATTTTACAATTTATTTCTCACTTACCAAAGTGGGGAGAAATGTGCATTTAGTCAAAACTAGTAGGTAGCAAGCTCTTCCTTTCATTTAAAATTCTTCTCTTGTCAATTGGTCTTCTTTTAGTCCTTTGAACATCCATCTCTTTATGTAAATATGTGTTGAAATTCCTGTTGATGTTATGTGTGTATATATATGCGAGGTTTTCTTATCATTTTAGCTTTCTGTAGAAGCATGGATTAAGCTGTCATACTGTTTGTCCTCCTGTCTGTCAGCCCCCATTTGGTGAATTTGAGCCCCTTTGCAGAAAAACAAACAAACAAACAAACAAACAAAACCCTAAATTTGATGTCCTACTGAAAAACTCAGAAATAAATTCCTCTAAGTTTCATGAAATCCATTGGGGGAGGAATGGGAGTGGAAAAAGATGCAAATTTCTCCCCTTCCTGCAGCTGGTTGTATAAGCTTGACAGTTGTTTATATCCTGATGGATGACCAGTCAACGCACACGTCGCTCAGTGCCATAGCACACCTGGGCATGGAGACATGGAACTCTTGCAGTGAGAGGTGGAGGAGCAGATTGCACGCATCTGTAGGAAATCACATTTCATCATTTCTGCTGTCCACAGAACATCTGCTATCTCTTTGGAGGGAAGCAATGGTAACTGCAGAAGTGTGCAGGGCAAGCTAAAGGGAAAAGGTCTTAAATCTGTAGGAAACGGGGCTACGTAAGTTCTGCTGCTTATGGCTTTCAGTCTTTGTTAGTTCCATCCTGGAAACAATCCTGAACAATGGCTTTTGTCTGTCCAACAGATTTGTGTACCATATGGTTCAGTTTCTTAGTCAGGGAAGGACTTCGTGAATAATAGGAGAGGGATTTCATGCCCACAGTGTAGTGCAAGACTTAGAAAAACAACCTGTAGGAAAGGAGCTAGTAAGGGGAAGATCCAGCCAGCAATTACAGCCAATGGCTAGAGCTTTCAGTTAAACAGAAAAGGGAGGAGGCAGGGGATATCGGAGAATGACATTCCAGGAAAAAGAAGGATTTATTCTGATTTTACCATTGATCATCCGTCTTCAATTAGTGACGCACTGAATACAATTTACCACTGCCTCTTTTCCTGAAAGCAAAAGCTCCCGGAAAGCCAAAAGCATACAGAATATGTTTGGATGTTATAAAAAATGCCTACTGGAAATAATATAGCACAATGTTAAAGTTTGCTAGGAAGACAGTCTTTGGATGTGGTAGACTAGAGATTTTTGAAAATGTGAATCATGAAATGCTTCTCTGCAGTTCTAAAATTTACAACATGACTTCATCATTCAAAAAATAAATATGGTGTACAGAAATACATCAATTATTTGTTTGGAATGTGTTTGACAGTCATAAAAGCCTCCTGTCTCTTCAAAATTAGGTATTTCAGAGGTCAACTGCTTTCAAAGCCAGTCTGGTTTGATATACAGGGTTTCTACAATTATTTCATTGAGGGTTGTCTCTCCTAGGATGGACCTGAAGAAGAGCTCTTCAATAGCATTTGCATCAATGTCTTGAAGAGAGGTGATTACCTGAAGAATCAAAGCAAACCTGCCTAGGTTTCCATTGAACATCATTGAGATAAACGCCATCAAAGCTTGCCAATCTTCCTGCTGCAGTGTTTGTACGTAGGGGAGACACTTTAGGACATGGCATCCTGCCAAAACAAAAAGCAGAACAAGGAATCTTGAGTAAATTCTTTACTTCTGTACCCTTCACAGTTATGGGTATTTGGCTTTCTAGTTTATAGTACTGCTCTCTAGAAAACAACAAGAACTTTCTAAACGTACTTTTTAGGAAATGAAGTTATGCGTAGTTCAATAATTTGAATAAACAACGAGCAGCGTTGTAGGCACATTGGAATCTAGTATTCACTTATATTAAATTCAGCTTTGAAATGGCAACAGGAGGTAACTTTGACCACAGAACAGATTGAGAAGCTTTACGACGCTGTTTATGCACCAAGTGATGCTGAGGCTGTGGTCTGGATAGGTAGAAGTACTCCAGCTCTAACCTATCAGCCAGGTGGAGGTGGTGGTTTGGGGTAGCGTGCAGACTGGCAGTCCAAAGACAGGTTTACATCTACCCAACCCCGTCTTCCTCCTGTTGTTGTCTCCAGAGTAAGCTGGGACATTATGGTTGACCATGCTACCTAAATGCCTTCATAAACAACCTGAAAATAGCTCCCTCTGAGGTGCATCATGACCCACAGGAGCAGGATAGGTAATTATATTCCCTGGTTTTGTACACCCTTTCCTCAGCCATTTCTGAAAAGGGGAAGGTCTCTAGCATTGCTCAGAGGTCCCTGTAGTCTCTGCAAAATTTTCTGCAGGGGCCCTTGGTGTACCTCCAACCTGTCTCTAGTGCCAAACCATTCCATACCCTGTGCTCACTTGTCAGAAGGCACCATCAGAGCTGCGTTTGGTACTGCTGCGCTTAGAGTATGCACACAGAGCCAGATAAAAGGGCACTTCTGGTGCCTTTGTATCCTGTTCTCCAGCTCTAAAGGGGGGACAGACAGAGGAAATATCTGAGCTGTGCTCCTGCTTAACTTAGTCATTTGGTCCTGAACATTTTTAATGTATCCCAATGTTTCCTGGCAGAGTAAAATCCGAAACATGCTTTCTGTTTAGGAATCATCAATCACTTGCAATCATACCTGGTTTCTTTGCTGGATCAAGGCTACATCACAGACAACACCAATTTAAAACCACATCAAGTAAGAAGAAAAATGGTCTCTAAATACAGGGGCATAACACTTGACACTATCACTGGATCTAAATTCAATCCCTCTCCTGCCTCCAGTCTCTTCTGCTGACCTATCTCCAGGCCCAGTAACACCTCCTCTAACAACTGACTCCTCACCTCCCTCGGACGGGGTCTCAATGGATTCACTGGGGAGTGTTTCAGGCAGAGTCATCCATTCAAGTATGGGAGGTCCTGTCTTCTTGCCCAGTGCACTGCAGAAACCAACCTGTTTTTTTTGTTTGGTTTGGTTTGGTTTGGTTTGGTTTAGTTTTCTGTCTGTAGCAGGCTGCCCTTTGTCAGCAGCTCTGTTCTCCCTAGACATCACCACAAGCAGAGAAGAAGCCTCAGCAAAGTCTCCAACCAGGCTAGCCAGAAACGAAGTCACCTTGTCCCCCTGGATTACTGCTAGCTGCAAGCTGTGAGGAGGGTGTCAAGTGTCAGAGTTTTCACAGAAAGGAAGTTGTCAACATTTTGTGTATTTAGGATGAAATCGCAGTTGCTTACTTCTCTTCAAATTTGCTTAATTTCCCCATTTGGTCTTCTTTTATGTGTGATCAAACACTTTTTTTAAACTTGCAAATAATGAAAAACTTGTTCTGAGATCTGTCACAATAATATTCAGTCAAGCATGTTTCCACCTGAGCTGTAAACCTCTGAAGAGCATCTGTTACAACAACAATCCTCTCGCAGCCCTGGTGGAGTTACAGGTGGCACTGGTACCCAAAAAGAACTATTTTTCACAATTCCCAGCTCTTCACAGTGAAATAGACGTTGCTCTTCAGACAGTCGTCCAAAGCAACAAGAGCAGTTTCACCCCTGCCATGCTGTTGCTGCCTGGTGGGACAGTGCTACCACTCCTTCCTCTTACCTGTCGCCTGAATCCTAGAGCAGACCTTGCAGCTGGGCCCTTCACCTATGCACGCACTGACCTCTCTAAAGCTGCCTAGCTGGGGAAGGGCAATGTCTTCTGAAGTTTATTGGAGAGCATGAGCCCAGCAGATGAAGGGCTGCCTGTTTTCCCCAGGGGCTGAGCACGTTTCCATTCACAGATCCTTGCTGGCCCAGACCAGGTGTCAGTAACAGTCAATCAGTAACGCGGCCAGTCGCACAGAAGCACTGTGCCAGCTTCATAGCAGTCTCAAAGGCAGGTGTTCTCTGGGTCTTGACTCCTCACCACTCCATCCAAGAGTCTGAGTTATTGCTACCACTGAAAGAGAAGGTAACCTGGGATTGCCTATACAACCTCATGTTTCTACTGTCAAACCATCTGGAGAAAAATGTGCTGGAGCATGAGGAGCTAGCCTCCGTGCTGCCTGCTAACACCCTCTCTCCAGAGGGACTTTTTCTGATAAAAAGCACAATCTCTGTCACCCAAAAGGTTGCTTTGGGCACAGAGAAAGCTCTGCCATACCTACTGTTTATGTTTCTTGCCCAAACACTGGCCTAGTTGTGCTGCTACACCTGCATTTCTGGGCCCCTCTTTGAACTCTGACTCATAACCCAGCTCTGCACTGCTCTGTGCCTGGTCCCGTCCCTTTGCCTTGCCTGGTTTCGGTGGTTCTAACAGAAAATAAACCACGCAGAGCAGGAGTGCATGAGGTACTCTGTGATCCAGAAAGGATTTAGCATTGTTGCTGCTAGTAACTGCCTGAAATCCTCTTGAAACTGAGGCCCATAAAATATTAAGATTTGGCCAAACAACGAGCCAAAACTAAGAGGCCAGCTGAAACTATGCTGCAGGTACATAGAAGACATTTCCTGAGTTTGGTGGAAACTACTCCAAAACTATTAAGAATAACTGAAACAACAGCTGTGCCAATTTATTTGTAGCAAAGCAGGTACAGGAAGGGTGGTTTGGGCTGTGTGTAAGCCCCAAGCAGGTACTTCAGCCCAGAGTCATCCACCCATGTACAAGGGAGTCTTTGTGAAGCTCTCGGCTGTCTCTGGGCCTCTGGGGAATCAGCCATTGGCAGAAGGCACAGATCCAGAACATCACACTGCCGCTGCTGCTGTTTTCTCCCTCCTTAAGTGAAAATTACATTTTATCCACAGTGTCTGCTTGTTAAACTGTGCAAGCCATTGCAGATGAGGGATTTATCCTCTTCTTATCACACTGAATAAAACCGGTGATTGCTTTCAGTCTGATTTTATTGTGAAATATTGAGAAAATAACTTGCACTGAAACAAATTCCACTGCTTTGATGATGCAGTACAGATACTCAAGACAATACATACCATCTGGATGACATTACACAATAAGAATCAGAGTTTGAATCCCATTAGAAATAAACACAAAGTCACTACAGTCTTTGAGCAACCTATAAACCATTCACTGCAAGAAATACCATGAAAACTGAAGCCTTCAGGCATTCTTTCGGTGTAGCCCCAAGTACTGCACACTGCTGACAATGCAGCCAGCAGCAGGAAGGGCTGGGGAAGGAGTCAGGACCTGAGCCCGAGTGGGCTGGAGGCAATAAGTCTTTCCATTTACTTTAGAGGATTCAGAGCTCAGCTCTTCATGACTCACTGCCCCTGTGGTGCTGACCTGGGGAACCTTCCTTCCTAAAAGATGCTCAGCTTGGCACCAGGAGTGAAAGGAGGTAACCGCCTGTCTGAGTCTGTTCTGCGACTGCCATCCCAGGCTTTGCATGTAGAAATACCAAGAGGATAAGTGAAGAAAGAAAAAAAAAAAAAAAAAAAAAAAAAAAAAAAAAAAAAAAAAAAAAAAAAAAGCTGTGTTACCTTGGCATAGTATACTTTTGCCTCATTAATGACACTCAGAAGATGTAGATTGATTTGTCTTCTCCAGTGCTCATGCTATGGGGGAAGTCTGTTTCACATGGCTGAGAACCATTCACATCACACACCATCCCTCCTTCTCTACAGGAGGCATGAGGCTGCTGTGTTACTTTTTAACTGAAAATCAGCTTGAAGTGACATGGTTAATTCTTTACGGCCTAAGATTTGACTAATAACATCTGTTTTAGCTTACAGTGATTGACTGCCAAAATCTAAGGGACTTAACCTGCTTCAGGAAGAAAATCATTAAATTGTGGGATATACATTTTGAGAATATTTAGTTATATTCATAGAAAATAATAAAACTAGATGTTTATCTATAAGCGAAAGAAGATGCCAAATGTCTTCCTAGGCACATAATCAGCTGTGTAATTTCCAGGAGAACTTACCAGAGTGAAAAAGAGTAATTCCTTTGAGATAGGCATATTCTTTTGCACTTACGTCCAGGTCCCAGAATCTCCACAATAAATTCTTAACTTTCTGACCTTCTGCTAAAGATGTTGCCAGTGACGAGCTGCCCAGTTCATTGCTAGCTGACAAAGACTGACTGAGGAGGATTGTTTTCAATAAACTAGGGCCTGAAATCTCTCACAGGTCAAAACCCACCCCTTCTTGTGCCAGGCCCAGGACAAAATGAGGGGCCCAGTTCTGCTGAAGGAGGGCAACCTGATCCTCCCAAGGCACATGATTAAAAGAAGGCAAGTTCCTAACAAAAGTTAAAGTCTTCAAGAGCACTTCAGCCACTTCTGCAGGTGGCTTCTGGTGTTTTCAGGACAACTCGTCTCCTGTCCACGCAAGGGCAATGGCTGCTGGCTCTGGAGAAGCCAGCATCGTGGTGCTGCTGGTACTGCTTGGTCTCATCTTGATACTCTTTGTTAAGGATCTGGTACAGGATGCTCTTAGCATAGCACATCTCACACTGACATCTCCCAAATTCCACAGCTGGGCTCTTACCAGCCATATTGCCAAGCGCATGCTGCGGGGTGCCCCTACTGTGGCAGGACACAGCATGCACAGAGCTATGCTCCCACAGGCGAGGAGAATGTTTCTGCTAACAGCTGGGTGGTGTGTGTTTTTTAGACACACTAGTAGCTGAGAAGTAATGTGACTTCGGTCTGTAAGTTACCTTGAACTTTCTTTGCTCTGTCCGTTCCCACCCACAGCAAGGCGAGGCAGGGCTGCCTGCTGCCGGCACCATCAGGCCAGCTGCCATAACCCCGCAGCCTGCCAGTAGCACTGGCTTTTTCTCTCGGTGTACTCAAGGTAGATGCTTTTATTTTTTCTTAAAAGGAGCCACATGAAGACACAGCGAGTGTGTCCAATTGCTTGTCATAGAGCACTTAACAGTCTTAGTACTTCGCTCTGTAGCTAGCAGGAGGTGGTACTGATGTCAAGGAGCTCACAGATGAAAGTCCCAGGGATGTAAGTTGCACAGATATGAATTATTTCATGTTCCTGTGAGATTTTAAAGGAACTTCAGGGAAAGGCATTGTTCATGTCAATGCATTTCACACACGATAATTTCACACTCTGCCCTGTGCTGGTTAGGCCTCACCTCGAGCACTGGGTACAGGTTTGGGTGCCACAATGTAAGAAGGACATAAAGCTGTTAGAGAGTGCCCAAACGAGGGCTATGAAGATGGGGAAGATGGATAAGGGTCTGGAGGACAAGACCTATAAGGAGCAGCTGAGGTCCCTTGGTTTGCTCAGCCCAGAGCAGAGGAGGCTGAGGGGAGGCCTCATGGCGGCCTACAGCTCCCTCCCAGGGGAGCGGAGGGGCAGGCGCTGAGCTCTGCTCTCTGGGGACAGCGACAGGATTTGGAGGAACGGCATGGAGCTGTGTCAGGGGAGGGTCAGGGTGGGGGTGAGGAGAAGGTTCTGCCCCAGAGGGTGGTGGGCATGGAACAGGCTCCCCAGGACAGTGGGCACGGCCCCAAGCTGCCAGAGTTAGAGCCGCTCCTGTTAGACCTCCAAGCCTTAGATGTGTGAAGGGCATCCCATCAGATGCGTAGCCACACATGTGGCCTTTGCTACACCTGTTTGTTTCTTCCATGCTAGGCTTTTTAAAAATTCCATTTCTTTACTTTTCCGTGATAGTTATTGTTGCCAACTTTTCCCCTCCTGAGGAAACAAAAAAGTGGAGGAAGAGAACACCTGGAAGCTGAGAAATCCAGAAGTCTAGTGCTGCTAAGGTGCAACTGCCACCAGCTGCAAAGGGGTGCAGAGCACTGAGCCCCTGATGGGATTTGCTTGTCCATCCCTCCATCTGCTCAGTAGCTCTCTTCTGTTGGACATTGTTGTGGTGTTAAAGGGCTTTTTAGCTCTCAGTCTAGAAGGCACAGTGACAGAGAGGGCCCCAGGCTGTCCCATTCCGCTCATTCTCACTATTTAACTCCAAGTGGGCAGAGGTTCAGTTCAATGAACTCTAGTTTTAGGGTTAATGCACTATGAGGCTCTGCGTAAGTTAAAAATTGGCTCATGGCTGTACTAGAAACGGAGACTGAGTTTGCTAAAACTGTTCTTACACTGTTTGCTTGTGAAAAGTTCTTTCCTGTAATTACCAGTGAACCCAGTGCTGTTTAAATAATCTAGGTAGGAGAGTGAGCACTCATAAACCCACCTCATCTGGCTCCAAAGGAAAAAAAATCTTTGACTTTATCTGAAATCAGCATCGTTTCACAGTTAACCATCATTTCATCATCATGGTTCATTTCATCATTTCACATTTCCTATTAGTTGTTCTTAAAGTTCTGCCCCAGATTAAATCAGTTCCTTTCCTACTTTCTTTTTCCTGAGATCTGTGGTGCCAGTAACACATGGCATTGGATAGCTTTGCTCTTTGTCATAACTGACGTCCTTTGATAGTATTTAGTTCTAGAAGGCAGAAACAGAGTCTTTCTAGTGTGAATTCCTGGTACATTTTAATAGCTTTATGACAGTTTATCAGAAATACAGAGTAAAGGTTACTGCCTCAGTACAACTACTGAAGACACATCATCAGCTTTTTCTAAGAGAACAACCACTTAGAATTTTAAATCACTCCTGGATTGTAGTCAAAGATGATTCTAGTGGCTCTGATTCAAAACAGTCTAAAACAAAGCCTCTGTGGTCTGATTTTCTCAGATGTAGAGCACCAGCAAATAAATATATCTTGATGCTCATAAATCAGACAACAGTTATTTTTTAATTCCTAAATCTTACCTACAGAATGGTCTGGAAGACACACACATCCAGATTTCAAGTATCCAGCCTTCTTATTACAGTAGCAATACTTCCTTTTTTAAATCTTTAAAAGTATGCTATAAAAAAAAAAAAAAAAAACAGTTTTCTGATATCAGAAATCCCCATGAGTTTTTACTTTTTTCAGTAAGGCAAAGTGTAAGGCATGTAGTATTGTTGGCCCTTAGCCTGTAGCCTTGATTTGCCCAATGGGATATCTGGAAAGCTGAACAGACTTTGTCAGATAATATGGGAGCTTAAGGGCCATCTCGTCCCATGTTTTTACCTGGCAGCAGCCAAACATGAGTGCTTCAGGAGACATATATCGTGCTTCTTAGGAGTACTGTCCTTGCCCTCAATCTTATGCAGCTTAAGGACTTCCCAAACCAGAGTGGTTCTCATGCAGTCTGCCCTTGAGGCACGGGAACATCCACATCAAGCAAGGAGATCTGTGGATGCTGAATGTGAGACAAAACCTGATCAAATGACATTCACTAGATTTGGGAAGAAAAAGGAATCACTTCACCCTCTCCACAGCTCTCTATATTTTGTTAATCTCAGTACATACCCCTCAGTCATCCCGTGTCCAAACTTCAGAGACCTGGCTTACAAAAGTGTTCTTTCTTTAGGGTGGTACCTCAAACATCTTGTTACCTACCCTTATTTGAACCTTTCTTGGCCACATATATTTCCTAAGATATTATTTAAGGTGAAAGTGGGGAAGGTATCAAAACAGTAGCTGGCAGCTAGGACTTTGGGAACACAATTTTATACAGTGCTCTTGTACAGGGAAGTTCTCATATTTGTATTTTCCAGAAGACGCTCCTGAACACTGAGCTGTTGTTTCCATGAAACTATCACAGCCCCAGAATCTTACTTCTGAGTGGAGTCATCAGCTCAGATGCTCACATTTCGTAAGCAGAGTTAGAAGTGGTTTATCCTATGGGCATTTTGACATTTATATGTATTGAATTTCATCTATCATTCGATACCTAGTTGATTATTTCCACGAAGCCTTTCTGCAATTCTTCTGAAAACCTTAGGCTACTTCTGAAACATTTTGTATCACAGCAAACCTTCGTATTCTGAAACTAAAAAGGCACTAGTGAAGCATTTCTCTGTCATAATCAATTACTCTTCAGAAGTTTACTAAATGCTATGAGTTGTTTAAAAATTGCCATAATTTAACTAGGGGATGGAAAATCTTACACTGTCCTTGCAATAGAGTATACATACACAAGTAAAGATACACATATAATGTTGGATGATATGTATTGCTGCACAATGCACACAGTAACTAAGTTATTGCTAAGCGGTGACATGAGCCCTCCTACTTTCCCAAATGGTGAGACTGGAGGCAGGTGCATTTCTGGAAGAGAAAAACTTCACAATCATTTCATATTGGCTACAAGAAGGAAACATCCTTCTAGGAAGGTGACAGCAGCCTTTCCAAGGCCATTCTGCCCCACCACTCTGATAGGTGCAACTGTTCCTTGATTCAGTGATCACTTATCGGTATCATTTCAGAACAGGATTTTCTCTGGAAGAGTAAACTTTCTAGAGAACATTTCATTTTCTGTGAAGAGTTGGGTTGAATCTCATGTCACAGGTACATTTGAGAGCATGTCATTTTCACAAAAAGCCTAAACAATGACAAAACAAGCCAGTAATGAAACCAATATCCTGCTAGAAGGGTTTCACCTGTTGCTTGTCTGATGGTACACACTGCCTTTCTTGAGCAATAAAGGATTTAGCATTTCTCAGCTAGAAAATCCAAGAGCTCCAATTCATACAGCCGACTTGGGCTACACAGAGAGTGGGAAGTGTCATTCCTCAGTTAAAACCTGCTCAGCTTTGAAACATGCTCTGAAATAATGCCTTTAACTTCCGCTCCAACAGGCAATGCCATAGCAAGGCAGGATGTGCCCCGAGATCTGAAGCAAGGGTATGAAAATTGTAAGTCCAGTTAAATGCTGCACATATTCAGCTTACCTTGAAAGTCAATGGGTCTTCTCAAGTGACTGTAGTCAAGCATGCGCTTAAAATCCGTTCTTGATTAGGCCTGGTATAATTGGAGTGCTTTTGATGGCAACCATTTGAACAGAATTAAGAGAGGTGGCTTCCCCAGAGACCCTGAAGAGAAATCTTTTAATCTTGCCTCTGGTGACTGACTTAGAGAAAATGCAAATGCCTGTGAACTTCTGCCCAAAATATTGAGGTGAAATAGGAGCTCTGAGCATCTGTCTTCCTAAAAGCCTACACTGAACACTCATGTTTGTCTCGTGTTCTGCTGTTCTTTATTTCTAAACAATCTGGACAGCATTTAAAGCATCTTTTTGCAGGCACTTGTCACTGGATGAAGATGGGAAAGTGTTTGTCTTCATTTTAGAGTGAGGACATTTTGTTGCAGACCTTATGCTACCTGACCATGCTTTAATTGTTTCAATGGGAATGCACACGTGCTGTCTAGGGCTATATCCAAACCTGAGATTAAAATATAAATCTAAAATATAGGAAGGTATATAATCAGCTCAGTGCTGCTCCTCTCCCAGAAGATGGGGTGACCAGGAAGGTTATTCTTAACTCTTCACCCTCCTATGAATTTAAAGCAACAATGGAGTTCTGTGTACACAAAGACATAAATAAACCCCAAAGGAATTTCTTGGTTGTTTAAAAAAAAAAAAAAGAAAAAATCCCAGCTGGGCTAATAAGATCCTTGCATGTTGAGCGGCCTGGTGAGATGCGGAAAGGTTTTATCCTGTCTCTTGTTAATTTAGGGTCTGAGCCTTCTCCATGTGAAAACCCCATCACCATGGATCTGGCCCTCCACATGCTAGAGTGCACTTGCTGCTACTGGGCCATTTCTCCCCTGCTTAAAGGTAAGGTTTTATCTGAAGCAATTCATGGAAAGGGGCGTGGATCTAGAGGCTTAAAGCTGTCCAACATAAGTCTTCTGCTTTCTGCATGCGAGAAAAGTCAGTGAACTTTTATAAGGGTACACGTGGGAAGGGCTGGGGATGGAGATTATAACACTCGAGAAACGACCTCATACCAGGTAGTGCCACGCATTTTACTGCAGCTCCCCTACCAAGGAAACAGAGTTTGTGCAGTCACCCTTATCAGCACCAGGACAGGAGCCATCTGTCATTTTAAATATAAATAGATAGACATCGTATTATTGCTCAGCAAATGCAAAATGCTGGAAAGCAAAGTAAAGAATGGGCACAGTTGTGAAAAAGCAAAGTTAGGAAATGCGCCTGGCTAGCAATACTGTCTTCAGAGTGACGCTGAAAAGGTGACTTTTCCCAGCAGCCCTCTCTCTTGCTGGAAAGCAGGCTCGATGGCTGAAAAGAGTGGTCAAAATAAATTTTTAAACACATTATGGAGCCCACTACCATAAATACCACAGATTAGCTAGTTAGACGGCAGGTTAGATATGTGGTGTAAATCCTCATATTTGTCCTTACACATTTTACTTATGATAAAATAAGCAAGGTCTTAACAAGTAATCTGTGGTCCAGCAAAATAAATCCTATGTATTTTCATTTTATTTTGAAATAAATGAGGTGACACTAACTTCCACCAGGGGCATAGGACTAATGCATTCAGTCTTCCCTGTGACAAACTTCACATGCCCAAACATCCCTGGCGGGTTACCACAGGATAACTTCTGTATCAATAATTCTTACATGAAACATCTATTAATATTGAGAAAAAACCTATCTCAAAACTGGGATTTTCTTCAAGTTCAGGGTACTTAAAAACTGCTAGAAAATTCTACATTGTTTGGGTTTGATTCTTCCCAATCAGCTACTGATGAACTCACAGTGCCTGTATGTACAGATCTGCAACCCCTGCTAGATTCTTCATCAGGTATTTCCTCACTACAGTTTACCCCAAGGAGCAAACAGGACTTGGAAATTAAGGCTAGGAAAATAAATTTCAGGCAGTTAAATCCAGAGTAAAACTGTCAGTGTCCTTGTCTAGAAAGAGCTAGGATGCTGAGGCAGTAGAAAAGTCTGACACTTCCAAATAATGCAGACTGAAAACTGAAGGGAGAGAATGAAGGAGAAGATAAAACTGAGCACATTTAGTAACTGCAGATTAGGAAAGAACACGTTTTTTGCAGGTGTTCATATGGTGATGTGTGTTGCTCAGAGTCAAAGGTGGCTGCAAGACACAAGCACATCCATGCCATTGACCAATAGTTTGAAAGACATTCAGATCTTCTTCTGGACATATTTCTGTATGCCATAAATGAATGTTCTGCTCATTCAATATTGAGATTTTAGCGTTGTGAGATTGACTGCTGCTTGTTCTGGCATGTATGTGATTCTTGTCAGTCTGAAAAACAGCTCTGATGGTTTTTTAGAAGCAAATGCATTTGCAACAGTCATATTTTTGAAGGAGAATTCTGGGTCCATTTATCTCATAAAAATCTGAACTTAACCACTTTTATAAAAACACTTTGAAAATTTATGTTATGGTCAATGGA
This sequence comes from Alectura lathami, assembly GCA_013399715.1. NCBI lineage: Eukaryota > Metazoa > Chordata > Aves > Galliformes > Megapodiidae > Alectura > Alectura lathami. The sequence continues at coordinate 24,166 of VXAV01004933.1, read as the reverse complement.
AACTCCTTTAAAATGTTTCACAAAATCTTTGGGTAATTAGAGCAATGGCAATAAAAATGTGTGCAACGTACTGGTGTCAAACACATCATAAAACAGTGGGCAAGAAATCTAGCATACTCTCTAGTCCTAGTGTACCATTCTTCTCTGGGTCCGACAGAATTTGGGAGTGCCTGGTGTCATTGTGCCATACATCAGTGACTGCTCCTAGCTTATTGTGGCTCACAAAAGGTATCTCTTCCTCGCAGATGCCTGCAGTTCTCAAACTGGCCTTTGAAACTCACTGGAGACATGACTTTTTCTCCTTCAGCTAACCTGTGAAATGTATTTTAGGAGAATTGTCATTGAGAGAGGGTCTGATGTCTAGAGCTACCACTCTGGGAGGAAAGGACACCTTAACATTCAACCATTTACTTGACATTGTGTTCAATAAGACAAGTTTCATATAAAACCAACCAAAGGGGTTACAGAATTCCAATCAACGAGCACAGCTGCAAGGCGTGTGGGAAGACATAAACAGATATGAATGAGAAAGAATCCTCTCAACCTCTCTGAGATGGCCAAATCTTCATGGCAGTGTTGCAGGAGGATACATCCAAACTTGAGTGGGCTGAAGAGTTTGTACCTTCAGTGAGGGTCATTCTGATGCACAACTCTCCTCCTTTTCCTACCTCCTCCTGCCCTACATACATACTGTTCACCAGACAAAGCAGGAGAGGCTCTCACACATCCTTCCATTAAGCCAGTGTTTGATGCCGTTTGTTATGGAGATGGGAATCTGCTTTGGATGGGGAGAGGGCTTGTCCCCACTCAGGCATGTTGTGGCTTTTCCCATAACTGGCCAAGACCCCTAAGAAACCCTTAGCTCTTTGAGAAGTAGAGCTGAGCTGGGAGAAGCCCAGATCCCAGGACGTGTTTCATATTAAACCTCGTATTCTGTACACACACATAACTTGCTCATCATGTTTTATGCAAACTGTAAGTGTGGACAAATGTCACAGCTTGATCTCATTGGAGACTGGAGCTGGTGGCAACCACATACATGGTGGTGACAGTATTTTGAGTGTTACCTCAGTTCTTTTTCCATCTCTGTCTTTGGAGAGGCTGCTGGGACAAGATGTGCTGAGCCAGGTCACATCCTGCAGAAGGAGTCTGGGTTCCGGGTGCTTTGCACCCACCAGGCAAACCAGGAGCTGGTTCACAGGTGGGAGAGGACAACAGCGGTGGTCAGAGGGAGGGGAGAACCCTTGTCCCTGGCTCAGCAGAAGCAGCGTCTCACCCTAGCTGGGTCTCACCAGGAGCTTTGAGGCAGAGCTCGCTCTGTCACTGCAGGTTGTGCAGGACATGTAAATGGGGACTGAGCTCACATGTACTTCAGCAAAAAGAAAGAACTCCTCTTACTGCATTTTTCCAAACATGAGATGTTATGATCCACAGCAAAAATACAGTCATGGCTGTAGGAATGATTTTTGTTGCATTTTACCTTATTGAACAACAACATCCTGCCATTACCTTTATGTGTGCCAGAACCTGCAGGAGGAGGCTGGGAGGGGGAGATCCCGCTGAAGCGGGATCCCAAATCTGCTCCATCTCCCACACAGGTGATGGCAGCACTTCCCAACCCGGGTCATCTGCTGGTGGTTTTGTTCCCCGTTAAGCTGCTTTGAGCATGGAAGCCAGAGTCTGCAACTCATTCAGTAGCAAAAGCAGCTCAGAAGGACAGCGTTTTCACATCGGCTCTCTTTGCTGTCATGCACACTAACATTGCTTCACTAATAAGCTGTGAACGTGGCAAAGAATGGGTTTCTTTTTCAGCATCAGTATAAGAATAAAACATCCAGAAGAAAACAAACCTGTGAGAATTTTAATTTCAAACACATTTTCCTCTTCAGGAACTATCAGTGTGAGATGTCCAGTTTATTGTGACCTCAAATGTCATCCTTAAGCTCCCAAAATCTAGAGCAAAAAATTAAGTCAAATCAAATGGTGTTTTTATTCAAAATGTCAAAACAAGATGGTTTTACTTTAAACGCTACTAAAGTTACAGGAAATGATTTAAAAATGTAAAAATTTTGAAAGAACTTTTTTTCTAAATTCATGAGTCCACAGCAAACTATGGTTTGAAAAAACATCAAGAGGCTCAGCTGTTTTACTGACCAGCCTTCTTCACCTGCTGCTCAAATTTGTGTTTCAGCGTGCGCGAGTGATTAGAAAATTGCTAAGGTGTCTATACCCAAAAAAACATTTGAGGCACCAGTAGAAAAGAAAAATAAGATAGGAAATCCCTCCCCACTAGCTAAACATAATAATAGACAAAGAGGCCTTTGGAAGATCAGACTCTGTTCTCAGAAATATTACCAAGGGTGTTTTGGCAAGAGTATATGCACAGGTACTGACAGGTACTGGGCAAGAGACTAAGAAAGAGGTCTTTGTGCACTCTGTTACACATCAGATCCCAACGCCAAAATCTAAACAGATGGGGACGCTAAGGAGAACCAAGGGAGCAAAGTGAGCAAGAAAATAGAAGAAATGTCTTGGGGAAAAGTATTATTAGTGGTTATTGTTGTTCTTTATTAGAGATTATCACTTCGCTGTCTGAGCTAAGAGTTCACTAAGAAAGTTTTAATCTGAAGGATGGAAAAAATAAGAACATGGGAGAATCCTTGTTTGTTTTTGTTTTGTTTTGTTTTCCTCTTTTCTTTGATTTTCTTTTCTAACAGTAAAATAACTCTTATTTAGATGTGAAAGTAAAAACTGGAAGGCAGATAAATGGAAGACAGATTAACTCTCCTGTTCACAGAGTATTATGAAGCCTTGCTCTAGCACTCTAATTCAGAGACTTCTTTTTTCTCCCTTCATCGTTTGGCAGACCCAGGTACGCTTTGGAGTCTGAACGTGCAGACGGATTAACTGTCAACAGGATGTTGACCACACACCCGGCACTTGCATGCATGAACCCAGTGACTCCTGATCTGACAATGCTCACCAGAAGTCTACTATTTATCTTCACTCTGACCACCTAAATGGTAAACCAAGTTGCCCAGGTGTAATTGCAACATCCAAGGACAGAGAATTATATGCAGGTTGACTTCACAGATAGCAAACAACTGATTAGAGACAATATTACATCTAACTGTAGTTAACCTTTAATTGGGATCCAGCAACAGCATGTGCGTGCTAAATATGTTATTTCAAAAGCAAATGCATACATAATCCCATCTTGTTTATGCAACAAGTAAAATTAATGTAAAATGTTAATCTTTGATCTGACATGACCATGTTTACAGCATAAAGCCACTCTGCAGTTGGTCCCACTTGACATCAAGCCTTAAGTAGGATTACTTTGATTCTGTCTTTATTTCACCCTCTGTGAAACCAGGCCTTTATATTTGCAAATACACAAATTATTTTTTTTTTATATGTCATGACTTACACATGCTTGTTTTTAAGCACAAGTAGCACTCTTTAATCAGGCTATAGCACATGCTTTGCTCTGCTTTAGAGCAGTCCAAGAGAAAGCCCGCAGCAGCTTTCCCCAGCTATCATCACCTGTGACTGATCCTTTCTTGCTGCACCTCTCTCCATGATGTAATTCTAATTTCCCAGCTTATATTTACAACATGCAAAGGGCCTGTGAGCAGTTTATCTCCACCTAGATTTATTGGCAAAGTCCTTCACACCTTTATCCCTATCTTCTACCCTATGTAGAGACTTAAGACAGGTTGAATGAAAAGGATTTCTGTGTAAGAATGGAAGCAGAGAGGCAAGACCATTTTGGGCAGCACTACTGTAAAAGATACAGCTAGAAATACAAAACAGGTTTGAAAACACCAGCAACTAAAATGGGATCTGTATCTCACAGCATCGGAGCTGGTAGCTGCAGCAGCTGGCCAGGAGGACCAGGTACGGTAAAGTAAGAACTCATTAGAAATATGTGCATAGAGAATATGAGGCATAAAGGCACTGGTCAGGTAGAGGCTGCCAAGTTGATGGGTCTGTGTGAAAAACAAGGAGCAAGAGAGATTTGCAGGTAACCACTCCTGTGGCATGGATGGAGCAACTGGGCAGGGAGGGAAAGGAGCTGAAGACTGAGAAGCAGAGCTAAGACACCCAGAGCCACAAAGGGAGAGTGCAGAGCTCAGACAGCTGGAGGAGAGCCTACACGACTCTGAGGTGGTAGAAACACCCCACAAAAACATGCAGTCCAGCCTATTTCTCAACGCCTTTCTGAACTGTTAAACAGTCCTCTCTTAGGTGCTGATGAATGGGGGCCGTTTTCTTCTGACACATACAGCTAACTGCATTAAAAGGGTGTTTCAGGAACTCTCCTGAAGTATCTGTTCACAGTCCCTAGTACTAATGTCTCTACACAGCACCAGTGCATAAAGTGTATAAAATTTAATAAAGTTAAAAAACACTCAGCTTTGCACATACTTGAACATAAGCATGAGCAGTGCTGTTGGCTCAGGCTGGCTCATACTGAATCGGCTCAAGCCTTTTATCAGTGTGAAAATTCATCTGCTGCAGAGGAGCGCTGGGAGAGATGAGTCACTGAGAAAGATAAGGTCCACAATAGGGCCACAAACCATAAAGCAAATCTGGAAGCAATGTCACCCTTGTGTTTTAGGCCACTGAATTTGCATACAATTAAATGTAGCACACAGAAAGTGAAGCGGAGGCTGTGCAGCTTGCCACACGCATGGTAGTAGGCTTGAGACTCAAAACCAGTTTTCTTGATGCTTCTCCTCTTGGCCTGCCAACGAGGGCCCTTTGGAGCCCCAGGGTGAGACCAGAACTGAGTTTGTTCATCTTTTCTGTAGGACAAATCCCTTGTGCTTACTGAGACAGTATGCGTTTGGGGTTCTGTCCCTATGCTGACAAGCTCGAAGTGGCCCAGCCTCTGAGGCAGACAATAGTACTACTGGGGCACAGCTCCAATGCCTGCAGCACTCACCAGAGAAGCACACGGCCCCAGCCCCTCTGTATTCCCCCTAAGCAACAAGCTTAATATTAAGCATCCCTCCAGAAGTTTCCCTGAGCAGCTCTCCCACCGCGCCTGCAGGCCCTCCCGCCTGGTCAGTGGGTGTTCCCAGCAGGAGCAGGCCGTCCCTTGTCCTTTCAGGTTTGGTCAGACCCTCAGTCAACCCACTCCATCAAAACATAGATCTCCCCCAAAAGCAACACGTAGCCATCCGTCAGCCACCACTGGCATCACCCAGCTCTCCCTCCCTCAAGTGACAAAGCCAGGAGCAAGGCCAGGGCAACCCAAGGCCACTTTGGCCGTGGCACCTGCTCAGGCCCTGCTGCTCTCAGAAACCATGCGTCATGGGGCAAGCCCACGCAGCCACACAAAGGTGATCCTGGTAGGAGGCTGCCTTCGCACTCAGATCGGGACCTTCTGCTACCTGCATGTGATGCTATGGGGCACAGACCAGCTGGCTTAGCAAATGTCACAGTTGGACGGGAAGCAGGCACAGGAGGGAAGGAAGAATCCAGCGTCCCAGTGGACAAGGCTTTGCCTGCTGGAGCAATGGTGTGGGGTGACCGCATGCCCCAGCCAGCCGCCGTGTTGGGGCCCAGCAGCTGCCCTCAGCTGTCAGGCCCAGCAGCCAGCCTCTCCTCTAATGAACGACTCCTGTAGCTGTCACAGCACCAGCTCTCTGAGCAGAGTCCACATCTCACAAGAGCTCAGAGCTAATGTGTTCCTTATTTTGTCTCCACTTGTCTCCATCCACAAATCTCATCTCCCCACTGGGAGTTAGTGGAAGGGTTGGTGTAAGGCACGTGGTATAAGAGGGGGTCCTGTATGCGAGGGCATGGTGCCCATAATGCAGGGGAAGACAAAACAGGTCAGAAGCAGGTCATTGCACAGGATGGTGTTTTTTTTTGTTTGTTTGTTTTTAATAAAGTAGTTGCTTTTTTTTTTGGAAAGATTTCCTTAAAAATGCAGGGAATGGTCCGCCTATATAGTTAGCAAAATCCCTGCTATGAGCAGCACGATGGTGCCCTCAAGTGGATGCAAAACACTCAGAAATGTGCTACAGTGTCCACGTCCTCTTGGTGACTGGTCTGTGCTGCAGGGTTTGCAGCCTGGGCTGGTGAGCACAGCCCCTGCCTGCCCACAATAAGGGCCCTTGGCAGGGCTGGAGGGATAAATGCACCCCAGCATCCAGAGAAGTCTCTCACGGTTAAATGTAGTGTTAAGTTTGGAAAACAGCATGGCAAAAAATAAAAATAAAATAATTCTTTTCTTGAACAGTATTTTTTTCTTGCTCTGTAGGTACTTCTTCCATCTTCACCTCAACTTCCCTGCACTGGAGGGCTCAAGCTTGCAATATTAGAGCTTTTTAAAGCAATTATTGGATATCTGTTTTGACAGAAGATAGACAGAAAACAGCATAAAGGTAGTTGGCAATTAACTAGACACAGAGGCGGACAGCACACTAGAAAAGACACAGACCCCACTTATGGTTTCTTCCATTCCATTTTCAGGTTACAAATGTTCTATGTTCTTTGTTGTATCCAAAAGATATGGGAGCAGCATGGACTCTAACAGGCACCCTGAAAGAAAACAGGGAAGATCTTGGGGGGGGTGGAATAAAAATAAAAAGACTTACGCCCAGTTCGCACAATTTTAAAACAAATCCCTCAATTTTTAAGTCAAAAATGAGACAATGAGCCTGACTGAGCACGCTGCTCAGAGGTCTCAGGGCAAGGAACACCACTACTAGGGAGGACTAGAATTACGGTGGGCAATGTAGAACTTAAATTAGCTAAGCACAGCTGTTAAATTACCTCAACTAAATACTGCAGGGGCAGAATGATGCAGATATGGATGCCCATCGTGGACCTGTCTGCAGAGCTGCTCCCAGCTGGGCAGTCCCAGCCTGTCCAGACACCCAGGGCTCTCTCTGCACAGGGGCAGGGCTTTGCATCTGTCCTTGCTGGATTTCATGGCGTTCCCATTGGCCAGTTCCCCCAGCCTGCCTTGGAAAGGCTGAAGGTGTTTGATGCACCCTTGCATCTGGAGCTGCAGGGGTCTGTGAAGTACAACCCAGCAGGCACTGCCCCCTGAGCCCAGTGAGCCAAGCAGTGCTTCATCCACCTGGATGCCCATCCACCCAGTCCCTGGTGTTATCCTGCTCTGGATTTTGGGAAACAATGCCAAGAGCCTTACTAAAATCGAGGTAAATGTTCTTTCCTTGTTCCCAGATTCAGTCATTTCATCATAGAAGGTAATCAGGTTGGTCTAGCATGACTTAATCCGCTGGGCTGCTTTGAAAAGCGTTGGCAATATAAGACTAGAGCTACAGCAAACTGCTTTTATTAGAAAGAGCATCCCTAGGTTACAGAGAAACTATGGTGCATAGGAATTAATCAAAACCACAGCCCTCTAGCAGAAGAGGAAGGAATACAAAATTCCTTAAAACAGTAAAAAGTTCAGAAATTGGTACCTAATTTAGCTCTCCAAATTATCTATTTCAGAACATGCTTATGCAAAAGCATCCAATGCTCTGATACAGTAAAGATGGTGGGAAAATTAAAGGTGTTAAAGAACTTTCTTACAATAAACACGAGGCCTTGAAAGAGCACATGGGCACTATACTCTTAAAACAACTGCACACGGTTCAGGACAGACGGAGAAAAAATGTTGCACTGACAACATGCAAGTGACATTTCACATTACCAAACTGTCCCCAAATCAGTAAAAGCAGAAGACAGTTGTGTTCCTTTTAGGAAAGGACAGAAGAGTTACAAGATTTCTGCAAAATAACAAGTTATCAGAGATTCAAATATGGTGCCAGGATGAAAAAAAAAAAAAAAGTTTTAACGATGTCTTCTGATTTTTAGAATCTGAAAACACATGAATCCCAGCCATAAGAAATTGAAAACCTTAAAAAAAAAAAAAAAAGGTGAATACTTCTCCAAAAAATCTGTGCCCATCTAAAAGGTGAGGTAAAATTGACTTTGGAAAGGCTGCTAAAACAAATAGAACGATCTCTCATACCTAAAAGACAACTGAGAAAAACAGACTACTGAATTTACCTGTAACTTCAAAATAAACTGATTCTTTGCCTTGGTTTTCAGTGTGGGCTGTGATGTCTTCATGGAGCAGAGGCAGGATCTGCTGAAATTGTGCATGGCATTGCCCAGCCCCATCACTCAGGACGTGGAAGGGTAGCTTCCTGTGCGCTCAGGGGAAGGTGCTGACGGTCATCTCCGAAGCATCGCTGCACACTGGCCCCAGGCCATTCCTTCCATAGCGCCCAGTATTGGTCAGAGACAAGACATTGGGCTATGTGGACCTTGGTTCTGACCTCACAAGCTGCTCTTTCATAATTGTGAAAAGATTGGCATGTGAAATTGCAGATGAGGTAGTCTCATTTTAAAATGAAAATAACGTGCAAAACTTAGCTCAAAAGAATGCCCAGATTTGAAAAAACAAATGGAGTAATGTGCATAGAAAGTAACACAAATTACAGCCTGGGTTTATTTAAATCAGAGCAGCCTAAAAAATTTCTTTCCTTCTGACAGTCAGGAGATCAGGATATATTGTACATGCATTGACAAACAGCTGCTGGCACAACAGCCCCTTAGTGACTGAAATGGAAAACAGTGAGGGCAGCTGCGTGAACCACTAAGGCAAATGACAGCACACACAGTTCTAACACTGGTCTTGCAAGTCAGAAAGAAATCAGAAGCCTGAGTAACTGTACAGAGCAAGGCCAACTGCAGTAAGCCGAAAGAAGCGCTTTGAAGGTGGAGGATCGCAGCTAGTATTTCCCCTAATGACAAAACAACGGAATGTATTGCTTGCTACGTGTGCTTTGTATGAGCCTCAGTTCAAGAGCGGTAATTCACATCTCGGTGGTAATCTTCCCAGGTGGGAGTAAAATGAGTTGCAATAAACTCAACAGTACAAAATCAAGCATCTAGAACTAAAGTCAAGAGTTTCAACTGCGTGCTGTGAGCTCAGTAGTAGATGGCAAGAAGGAAGAAAATTTTTATATCAGTCATTTTTGATCAGTTATAACTGACAACTGCTTAAGCCAACAAAACATCTATGGCACAGGGATTGTGCCCTGAAAACATACAAGAGTATAAATATTTCTTTCTGAAAGGTACCCGGTGTGACCTCTGAAATACAGTTCCATTTTAATTCACCTTTTCCAGCTGTGGCTAACCAGAGCGTGCAACAGGGCCAAGGCAGGGTGGGTCAGAAGTCCACCCAAACCATACCAGGTGCTCATCAAAATACGAAACTCAGAATTTAAAAGGAACACTCTCAGCTTCCTGAACTGGCATTTCCCCCATGAAACCACCACTGGAAATCTTCCAGCTATTGCCCTAAAAGAAGGAATAAGAACATGCATACAGCAAAGCATGAGGCAATGCACTGTGGGGAGGCTGAGCACACGGGGGAACTGTGGAAGGAAGGGCTAGTGAAACGGGTTTTGCAGGACAGGCTGCAGACCTGCCCATGCAGGAGAGAAGCAGCGTGCCAAAGTGGTTGTTGGAACATGGCCACCTGTAGCGACCAAAGCCACTGGCAGGAGCTGCTGCCAGCATTACTAACACAGTATGGGCAAAACGTTACCTGCTGCCAGCTGTGGCAGTACGCAGTTGCAAGCTGAGCCCAGAAAGCTACAGTGCGCATGCAGGACCTAAAGTGAACTTTTATTCACCAGACTGGACCTGTAAGAAGCAGAGCTAAGCCCTGCTCCTGTGCAGCACAAAGTGCTATACTTTATTCCCTGCAGCCTTGCTCCCCCTTCTTGCATCAGAGCAAAGATCCTTGCCATGTTCCCAGCTTCCAGGTGCCCTTCTGGAGGCACAGTGGATGATCTCAGCAGGGATGTTACAAAACTGGCACAACTACTTGAGGTACTGACTCAGAAGATGAAGGTGGGATGTGAGGTAACAGCGAGATACGGTCAAGCCGTTGCTGGTATACAAGATGCCTGCTAAAACTTGATTGCCTTTCAGGTGATACTAATGCATCTGATCAAACACATCTGAATGTTGCTTATGAAAATTGTCATGTTCCCAGGCATGGAGATTGAAATCTAGTGTCTAGTCTCCAAAACACCCCAGCCACAGGGCTCCATTAAGGAACCTAAATGTTGCTGCAGTGGATCAGAGCAGGAGTCTGTGCTGTCTGATATCCTCCTTCCGACAGTGAAGCCTCACAAGGTAAGTGATTCCAGCTCTGGCAAAACACCCCAGGAGATCGGGATCAATGGTTTAAAGGGAAATCCCAAGCCAGAGATTGCATCCATACCATTTGCACTCGGTGCCAAGGATCATCCCAATCTCCTTGAACGTGTCTAATATTTTTGAATACGCTTGTAATTATGGTTTCCACAATAGCCTCATTTTAAATGTAATTTTAGTTTATTTACAAAACCCAAGTGTCTTCCTTTCATCTGTTTAAAAATTCTGTCTGATCATTTCATCAGATGCCTCCCAGTATAGCCTAAGCCTACACAATGCTGATCTTTCTCCTCCACCATCCTGTCAGCAATCAATCTGCTGTTTAACCCCAAGATCACTTGGGTGTGTGGATTACCACAGCTCCCTGACCCACTTTATTACCATCTTCTTTGGGTGAGAACGGCTGACGACTTATCTGATAGTGTTCTCTTACCTGTCCATCAGCTGGATGGGGCTTTGAGCAACCTGAGCCAGTGGAGGTGTCCATGGTGGGACCAGGTGATCTTTAAAGCTCCCTTCCAGCCCAATCCATTTAGTGATTCTATGATCCTTCAGCAATTTTGCTCCTTCTTCTTGGCACATTAGCTTCTTTTCGAGACACTGAAGGACCCTGCATTAGCAGCTTTTGGAAAATCCAAATATGCTGTATACAAATATCACATACTCAGGGTCATGGGAAAGAACCAAGATTTGTAAGCATTTTTTGCTCCATGCAAAGTTTTTTTCTCAGTATTCATCCACGTGGCCCCTGATTCTGCTCTTTAGTGCAGTTTTGTCCCCTTGGTTTATTTATAACTGAAATCTTACTTGGTAGTTTAATTCACAAGCTCCGTGTTTTTGAAGACTAGCACCACATTCACTGCCTTCCATTTCTGTAGTCCCAAGGTTAATTTAAGGAACTCACACAGTACAATTTCTAGCACAGCTACTGCAAACTCCTTTAGAACTCCTTCAGTCAATACTGCCTGGAACTGGAGATGAAAAAGCCACTTCTGCAACACCGTTTTCAAGTTGTTCCTTGGAGCTCTTTCTTATGAAGAAAGGTTCTGACATGAAAACTCTGAGTTCCTCTACACTGAGTACCAAAGCAGATAGCCTACTTTCCTGTCACAGTCTTCCCTTCCTGGAAAAGACAAGCACCAAGAGCAGCAGCAGGGGCATTCTCAAATTCAGAGCACCAACGTGAGGTGTTCCCCGAGACTGTCAGCGTTCGAGGTACTGAGAATGCCCTCGGTAACATGCTTTTACTTTTGGTTAGCCCTGAAGCAGACAGGCAGTTGGCATAGATAACTTTTGTAGGTCTCTTCCAACCAAAAAGTTCTAATGTGCTAAACGCCAAGGTTTCTTTAAATCTTCAATTCTTTGTCAATGTTTGCATTTCACATTGCCCAGCATGTATCACAGCAGTTAGGAAACACCTTCACCTTTGCAGTGCTAGATCTCTGCTAAGAGTCAGACTGAAAGAGATTTAGGCAGACCTTTGAGTCAGGTACCCAAAGTTCGGCTCAAGACTTGAAAACTCCAACTCCTCTCATTTCTGAGGTACCTACCCTCACCCATAAAACTCACTGACACATTCCAGTGGGCACCACTGCCTTGACAGAAGAGAGCAGCTGACTGCCTTTCACCAAACCACTGGGAATGTGGAAACGCTGTCTCAGCAGCCGGGTTCCTTGATGTGCCCAGGCTACCAGCTCTGTCCAAATCACAGCGAGCAGAGGCAGCCTCAGAAGTTTTGTTTTACCTTACAGCAGTGCAATAGCTAGCACATGCACCGATGAAGTGAAACACGTAGGTTGCAGGCCTTCCCTTCCTCTGCCTGAGGGGCAGATGTTGGTGACTGCTCCCCGCTGCATGGCTCCGGAGTCCTTCCGTAGCACGGCAGCCGCTGCAGCGCCCAGCGCTCTTCATCCACGGCGCAAGGGACAGCCCTGCCTTCTGCTGCGCGGAGCAGCACTCCCAGAAGACAGAGCCCAGTTATACGGACATCCAAACACCATGAGGATGACAAGCTTTAATCCCTCTTAAGAATATTTCAGAGTAAATGCTGCTCTTGCAAAGCAGCAACGAAGAGCTCTCTCCTTCCCCCACAGGAAACCAAACACAACAAGCTTTGTACAAACTCGTGCTAACAGCTCTCTGCCAAAATGTAAGCAGACAAAACCAAGGAATGTAAAGAGCAAAACCTCAATGAACTAATTTATCTAAAACCACACAGGAAGCAAGTATTAATGCCAAGAATCCAAATTATATTTCCTTAAACATACTACTTAATTGTATTTTTAATTTTTAACAAATATGTCAAATAGGGGAAAAAAGAACTTCAGATCGAGATGGACGAAGCAGATATTCAGAGTTTACTTGTGCTTAGCACAGAGCATGCACGTTAAGTGGATACTGAGACAAGCCAGAGATCTTTGCAACATAGTAAGAATCAAGCCCAACAGCTGATGCTGCTTAAATATTGATCTTTTCCTTGCATTTATTAAGGGTTCAGAACAGTAGCACCACTACTATTCCCTAAGTTCATCATCTCTCTCATTGCAAAAGCTGCCTGGATTTTAGCAATTCATCTGATTAGAGCTGGCATCTTGGAATTGCATCATTGTTTAGCTAAGGCAAGGAACTGAGGTGAGGAGTCAGATTTTTATCTTGGGTTTCATTGCAGCAACTCCCATGAAAGTGTAAGGACAGGCTGTATAAAGACTCCTGTTTCTACAGGTGTACAGCTCTATATCCTACAAGGAATCACATTACACTGCCTGCTCCGTTCTTTATATCCCTTATCTTGTGAGAAGTTTTATCTCTCAATTACTTTACGCGGAGCAAACGAGCAAAAAAGGGCATACTCGGTGAGCTTACTGACAAACAGACAGGCTTTGTGATCTCGGCAAGTGGGCACCAATAACTGAGCGTGGAAGCGATACATGCATTCAGTGTGACAGGAACGCCTTTGCGTTAACCATTCAAACTGAGATGAAATAAGATCTCAGCCATGAAAGAGTGTCAAAGATACAAATATGATAAAATCACATTTTCTTTTATCCTTGCTGCTGATAACCCATGCAAACTGGAGGAACAGCAAAGCAATACGAGTGCAGACAACAGGAAGAAAGCAGTAGTTTGTTTTCAGCACTTACTGTATCACCAGTGACATCAGTGACATCATTGTAGTCAATGGCTCTACGTCCAGGTGGAGGCCGGTCATGAGCGGTGTCCCCCAGGGGTCCGTCTTGGGACTGGTGCTCTTCAACATCTTTATTGATGACTTAGACTGTGGGGTCGAGTGCACCCTCAGCAAGTTTGCTGATGACACCAAGCTGAGTGGTGCAGTGGATACCCCTGAAGGAAGGGATGGCATCCAGAGGGAGCTGGACAGGCTGCAAAAGTGGGCCCACGAGAACCTGATGAGGTTCAACAAGGCCAAGTGCAAGGTGTTGCACTTGGGTCGGGGCAATCCCAGGTGTGTGTACAGACTGGGAGAAGAACTCCTTGAGAGCAGCCCTGCGGAGAAGGACTTGGGCGTTGTGATCAACGAAAAGCTGGCCATGAGCCGGCAGTGCGCTCTTGCAGCCAGGAAGGCCAATGGCATCCTGGGCTGCATCAAGAGAGGGGTGGCCAGCAGGGAGAGGGAGGTGATCGTCCCCCTCTACTCTGCCCTTGGAAGGCCTCACCTGGAGTGCTGTGTCCAGGCCTGGGGCCCCCAGTACAGAGGGGATGTGGAGCTGTTGGAGCGGGTCCAGAGGAGGGCCACCAAAATGATCAGAGGGCTGGAGCACCTCTCCTATGAAGAAAGGTTGAGGGAGTTGGGATTGTTCAGCTTGGAAAGAGAAGGCTCCGGGGAGACCTCATTGTGGCCTTCCAGTACTTGAAAGGAGCTTACAGGCAGGAGAGGGGACTGACTTTTTGCACGGGTGGATAATGGTAGGACAAGGGGGAATGGGCTGAAACTGAAAGAGGGGAGGTTTAGGTTGGACATCCGGAAGAAATTCTTCCCTGAGAGAGTGGTGAGGCGCTGGCACAGGCTGCCCAGAGAAGCTGTGGATGCCCCATCCCTGGCTGTGTTCAAGGCCAGGCTGGATGGGTTCCTGGGCAGTTGGATCTAGTGAGCTAGTGGCTGGCAGCCCTGTCCATGGCAGGGGGGTTGGAACTAGATGATCTCTGAGGTCCCTTCCAACCCAAGCCATTCTATGATTCTACGATCACTGGATGAAAGGATTAGCCTCTCATCCTTGCTGAGGTGCTCAGGAGCAGGACAGGCTTCAGAGGTCGACTAGAATTGAATTTTGTTCAACTTTTAATTCGACACTGACTGCCACTCAAAGATTAGTCATTCATTTAGCATGAAACTATCAGGTGCTTGAAGAACAGAAACTCCTAACAGGGACCAAAACGTAGTGACTAGTGACTGACCGCTTACCTTCAGATTAAGACACATCCCTCTCTCCATTCTCTACTGTTTGGGATTTAACCATTCCTTCCTGTACAGCCACATGTTCAGCAGCACAGGCAGAGATTGCCTATCCAAAGGCAGAGAAAGAGGAGCCTGAGCCCTCTTGGGCCACAGGGGCAGCTGCATCTTTCCATCCTTGGAGAGGTGTTCTGAGAGCACAGTTATGCAAGAGAACTGCCTCTTTTGTCTCATCTTTTAGAAGGATTCCATTTTGTATGTTGGCACACCAAGAAAAACTATCCAAAGAGCCTTCAGAATTCACACATGAAGCCTTTTAGTCCAAGAATTTCAACTATATTTAGAGAGAAGCTAGCTCAGCTGCTTGGGCAGAGCAATGCTACATCTGTCCATAAACATGGAAGGCACCTTGCTGTGCTTGGGCATTTCTTAGTGTTAGCTGCTGACTGAAGGCTGTCATTGGATCACAGCATCAGATTTAGAAGTTGCAAGTATCCAAACTCTTTTTTGAGCAAGAATTATGGAAGGGAACTCATTGAAATGTTCTCGTTTACCTTTCTGCTCTTCATGTAGCTACAGTACAACACCTGACAGCAGCGACTGCAAACAGACGCACCCTGACCTGGTTTAGTCAGCCATCTTCTCTCCCCGTTTTATGTATGGGCAATGTCCTGGAACTGTGGCCTTGAGTGTGATGACAGTAATGCAGGATAAGCATTTTGTAATCTTGAGAAAGCGCCAGGCAGCAACCTCTGTTAACTAACCTTTAAGATGTGCTTTTTGCCCTCTGAAATTAGTCACGCATAGGTGTTCTGTAGTTCACACACAGAGATCCCAACATAATCTGAAAAAGGAAATGGCTGGTTGTGAAGAAAAAAAAAACAGAAGGAATGCATTGAGGGACCGTAAGGGGCAGCTGCCAATCTAAGCAGACTCTACAATCTATCAATGAGGCAGGAAAGGAATAAGTTGTCCAAACTTTAAATAAAAGGGATGACTGACAACAACTTACAGCCTCTCATCAGCCCCAGTCCTGTTTCCATAATCTCTCTCCTGCTGTGAAAGAATTGCAAAAGCATGTACCAGGAAAGAAAAAAAAATGACACAGCTTCTCTGCATATTCAATATTAATGAGCAGATAAGCAAAACAGTGAAAGTTCTGACAATTATAACAGTAGAATAGTTATATGGAAATATTTCCAAGCCTAATCTAGAGAAGTAGGTGGGAGACATTTCACTAAGTCTTCACACAGCAGGAAGATTGTGCAGAGGACAAGTTTTCTTCACAAGTTTTCCTCTGATGATGCAACGTTTTCTCCCTCTTCAGATAAAGCCAAAGATAATGCTTCTGTTCACATGCTATAAGAGGTTTCCCCAAACTGCCTAGAACATGAAAGGTATAGAATGTTAACCTGCTTTTCTTTGGTAGCTTCAAGCTTTGCAACCAGTTTTTATGAAACAGCAAAGCAGGGTACAATATATATACTCATTATGCTTTAGTGCAGGAGGACTGAAGTCTGGGATAAAAGAAGCCAGAAATAACAGGACCATTGCAGGAACAAGGCTAACGTTTTTTCCCCCTAGAAACTGGGGATAGCTGCCCCCAGATGAGGGACTGAGACTACTTTATTCTGTTTCAGCTAATGACAGCTAGATCACTAAGGTCAGGTTTATCACTCCAAGTTTACTCTGACAAGAAAGGAGGGATTCCTCTGAGCTCTGTTCTCTGCAATGTGCTTCAGCCCTCCAGGCCGAAGGCTCGGTCTGAGGAGCAGCTCCTGCTGCAAGTTGCAATAATCCAGAGAACTCCTACTGAACTGAGACAAAGAAACACCACACCCCAAAATAAACCTTACAAGCACCTGCACTGCCACAGCCAGGTGGTCTCAGCTGGCATAGGAATGTGGAAGGCTTGCTGGTGAAACAGGCTTGAAGCAAAGGTCTGGAAGTTGCAGAAACTCTGTCCTTGAAAGATTTATTTTTTTTTTTTTTAAATTACTGAATTGTATGAGAAGTTGTTTTGCTGCCACCCCAATTTATGTTCCTCTAAATCTTGAGCCATGGAAGTAAAAGCCACAGAAAGCAACTGGTAGTAAGGCATCAGTGAAACCTAGTGCCCCAAAATCTAAAGGAAAATGATCAAATTCTGAGAGTCTAGGCAACCTGTAGAGCAGGCATGTTTGTGAATATTTAAGTGTATGCCTACAATGAAAATACAAGGGGGAACAGGCTAAAACTGAAAGAGGGGAGGTTTAGGTTGGACATCAGGAAGAAATTCTTCCCTGAGAGAGTGGTGAGGCGCTGGCACAGGCTGCCTAGAGAAGCTGTGGCTGCCCCATCCCTGGCTGTGTTCAAGGCCAGGCTGGATGGGTTCCTGGGCAGTTTGATCTAGTGAGCTAGTGGCTGGCAGCCCTGTCCACGGCAGGGGGGTTGGAACTAGGTGATCTCTGAGGTCCCTTCCAACCCAAGCCATTCTATGATTCTATGATGATTCTATGGAAATCTCCCCTCAGCTAGAGCCTTTTTAAAGCCAAGACATCTTTTCCCTAGTTACCCAAAACTAAACACAAAGCTACCATAAAGGTTTTCAACTATTTCAGTGCTCTTCTGAAGTAAACATGAATTCAGTAACCAAAATGCAGAGATCATCAAGGACAGCATCTCTAATACCGACTTTCCACTTTTTCCCTGTTCAAAGGCTATGAACTTCTCAATTTGTGAAAATTGACAAGGAAAGAGCCACTTCAGTAATGAAGCTAGGATCTTTATATGAGGAACTTACGAAAAAGCAAAAAACAATCCAAAAATACTTGATCAAGATAAGGATACTCTAGAAAATAACAAACTTCATGTTTTAGAAGAAAAACATGGCAGCTCTCAAAGGCAGTTTTTTTTCCCCAGTTTGAAACCGTTACATATTTTAACGTTTAAGTAATTTAAAATTCACTCTTGCACAGAAGTACAACTCTGACAACAAAAGCCAACCAATCCACAAGTGGTGTAAAAACCAGTCTAACTACATTCAGTACACTTTATTTACAATGCTTAGTATTAGTGCTTTTAAAAATCCAAATGAAGTGGTTCCTGAGCATCATGAATGTTGACAACTTTTCTATTATTTTGTAATTAGAAAGCATACTGGATTTGCAGAGCAGTAGTATTTTTAACAGAAGCCATTTTATTCCTTTTACTCTTCAAAACAATACTGGTGCTTCCACCGTGCCATTTATCAACCAAAGAAACATCTTGAGAACTGGGTGACATTTACATTTAGCTACCAGAATTGTAACTGGTTGCTTAAATAAGCAGAGTGCTTGTTTTCCTTGGTTATGATCAGACCTGGACACCAGAGGTATTTCTTTTACATGGTGGCAAAGGACAGAACAGCACAATAATCTGTGTTCACATTATAGCAGATACGCCCACCAACTGGTTTTTAGGAAAGTTTTTTTTTTTTTTAAATTTAGTTTCAGGGGGATAAAGGAGCTTGAAGAGTCTTGTACAGGTTTTTGAAATCCATACAGTGTAGTGCTTCGTTAGCAAAGACCACTGTCACCAACTAGCCATTTCATTGTTCAATCCAGGTGGCATGCAAAGACTTACTGTACATAGATTTTTTTTTACATTTAGTTTTCAAAAATGTGAACTTTATGCTGAGTGTCCTTTTAAAAGCTAGCAGCACAAAATATTATTTCAAACAGACCAGGTATCTGTTGCATCCTGAACAGCAGTACATCACTTAGTTGTCCATGATTTTTGGCTCCCAGGTTTTGCAAATGCAGATACATCAAGACTTTTACCACTGCTGCATTGTTCATATAAAGTCTGAAAGTTAATAAAAACACAGGTTTCAGGTAAACACAGCTGTTGCACAAATAGATTCAAACTAAATCTTTAGAAGAGATGTTACCACTTGAAATAACTTGTCACATTTGAAATATAACCCTGTACTAAATCTTCTCTCAGAAATCAGCCAATGAAGATGCATTTGACATAGACAGCTTAGCATCTCATCTGTAATGCAACATAGCGCCTGAAAGAAAACACACTGACCTGGTGGTGTGAGCAAGGGCAGAGCTTCACAAGTTTGAAGAGAAACTGATTACCAAGATTTAAAATAAAGTTTACTCCATTGATTTTCTCTGATGTGGAAACACCAGCATAGAAGGAGAGATGCTTTTATACTCAGTGAGAGCAAGATTTATATGAGGAGATCAAGGAAACCAGTGGCCACAAACACAGCTGGAGTGTGTCAAGTCCGGAGACAGTGGTGGAAAGAAAGGAGCTGGATAAAAAGTTGGACTTCTTCAGGCAGCATAGACTGGAGTCATAATACCTCACAACAGAGGCTAAATTACACATACGGAGGTGCCGGCAGTTCAGCAGCTTCCAGGGAGAAGGAAAAGCTGCACCCCCAAGGCCTGCACACTTGACAGATTAATGTAAGTAATTTCTCCATAAGGAAGGCTCTCAAATTCAAAAGGACCACCACAGTTTCTGATTTTCAGTCAGCTTAAAAGCAAAGCAGCACAGTAAGGACTGTTTTGGAGAGGAGATGCTAGGTACTATGGCCAAGGTGGTGGGCACTGGAGATGAAGACATACAGATATACTGGGGGTGAATGGAAAGAAGTTGAGAAAAAAGAAAAAAGGGTAGGCACCACCCTTTCAACCCTTCCCATTCAGAAAGCAGAGAGATCCCGCACACTTGCGAACTGAAGCACTACACTGTGCTATGTTTTTACAGCAGTGGCTACAGCTCCAGTATACGCATCCCTGCAGCTTTCACTGCCACGCTTTTACTTTTTTTGCATGAACATGCATGAGCAGGTAAGTTGGAAAAGCAAATTTACTTACCCGAGCAGCTCTAGAAATAGAGTTGGGAGAATTTAAGCCAACAAGTTGCCCAAGGATACGCTTCACTTCGTCTGTTGCTCCTTTTGCATTTGGAGCACCTAATAGTTAATTTAAAATTGTTAGAGTTGTATACAATTATGTATAATTACCAAAGTTTGTAAGACATATACAAGATGTCAGTTTTGAAATTACTGGTTTAAAAACTAAAAGTTAAACACTTAAATGAGGTATTTTCTACAACGTACATGGATATCAAACAAAACATGCTGCCACTCCAGCCAGTGGAAGCCACATATAAAAGTCTTTTGTTTTATTTCTTAAAAGAATTGTGAAATAGCATTCATAAGTCTGTTCTAAAACAGATGTACCTGTTTGACATTGGGCTTGAATTTGAACATAGGGATGTACCAGCAACTCCGAAATCGATATTCTCTGCTTTGGATTTCTTATTAAACAGCGCTGCAAATTTAAAAAAAAAGAAGAATGTTATGTTTTGCCTATCAATCAAGGCTTAAGAATTAAAGTTGTGGCTATTTAAAGACCCAGCAAATGCATGTCAGAACTTCTTACAGCCAAACCACGGGCTTGGAAAGACTAGCAACTAAATACAATAACAGATGACCCTAACTGCCTTCACTGGGGATTACCTTCAGAGTAGAGTTGGGTAGCCTGTTTCACTCTAGCAACAACATTGGAAGTGAAGACCAGAGCCTACAACATCCTTTTATTACACTGGAATTTGAAAGTTAAGTGGATGAGTGTTTCTGGATTTTGGTTTGTTCCCTCCCAAGCAACACAATTAGGGCTCAAGAAAATTAAA
>VXAV01004932.1:21316-34739 GCA_013399715.1 Alectura lathami | reverse complement strand
AAAGAAAGAAAGAAAGAAAGAAAGAAAGAAAGAAAGAAAGAAAGAAAGAAAGAAAGAAAGAAAGAAAGAAAAAGAATAAAAGAAGGAAGGAAGAATAGTAAAACCAAAAGAAAACTTATTTTTTTCCTTAAAATCAGATGTTTTCTTAAAACCACATGCCAGCTGCAATTACAAAACCCACACAGGCCGAGAAAATAAAGGTTTTATTGCCCTATACATACAATAAATTTTTAAGATGGTTAAAATTCTTTTTTTTTTCTTCCTGACTTCTACTGCCTTGCAACACAATAGTACGAAAATAGATATAGAGAAAAATTAATAGGGATTAATGGCAACTAATATGTAGCTGATTCCTGTTTGTGACTCAGATGATGTACCTGCAGATGTAGGATTTACAGTTTCACAATTTCCTTCTCAGTGTTTGTAAAAAAACAAAGAAAACCAAACAAGCAGACAAAACCAGCAACAAGAAACAAATAAAAACAAACAAACAAAAAAAAAACCACTGATGGATTTCTTTATTTATTGATTTAAAATCTTCCAGTCACTTTTAGTAATATTAGTTCATGTAGTTAAAGGAAATAAAATCTGTAATTCAGGGTTTTTTCATCCTTAAATAACAGCATTAAAGTCAAAACTTTAGCATAGTACTCTCAAATGTTGATAGTGTAAAAGAACCTTCCTAATTTAAGCTGATATCAACTCTTACTTACGAAGTTTTCAATTTATTTGTTATGATGTCTCTTTACTATTGAGAGACTAGGTAATCTAGTAAGGTTGATGCCGTTGTAGCTGAAAATCAACTATCTCTTCAGCTACAGCAAACCCAAATACATTTATGTTTATATACAAATACACAAATATACACACACATCCATTACACATATGTGAGCAGTTATAGATGGTTTTGAAAATTAACAATGAAACCAACCCCTGAATATCGCCAAACTCCTAAGAGTCACTGTAAGGCCCGACACTAGGTTGTCCAGTGTTAACTTTGGGGAACAAATATATATCTGGGAAAGTATATTTCTTTAGGCAAGAACACAGAACTGTACTTTTAGCAAGGAACAGTGGACTGAAATCTCGTTGCTGGAAATCTGTGAAAGGCCAAACTTCATGTAGGCAATTCAAACAGCCAGAGAAATCTTGTTGATCAGAATCAAACCTACTGAAACTGATATGAATTTAAAGTAGTAATCAGGAGGACTGGTCCTCACAGATCTAAAAATCATATGTTTTTACCAGAGTATATACCTTCTTGCTTAGGTAATTAAATTCCACTTGAGAGTGGATCAAAGTTCTTCTCTACACATATGTTTTCTGCAATGATCATCATGTTTAATTTTTTTTTTTTCTTTTTATGGGAAACAACAGAAAGAGAAAAGGAAGAATGGCCTCAAACTATTGTGCTTTTATAGAAACTGACAAAAATGTGATTTATTTCCTCATTAATTTTGACAATGATCTATTTGTTTATTTTTGTTGCTTCTGGAGGTGAGGGTAGAAATAGGAGATGGAGAGAGAGAGAGGTGGACGTGAGGGTCCAGTTAGTGAGAGTCTAATATGAACCCTCTGTTCAGTTACCTTGAGCATGATAGAAGACAAAAACGAGGTCAGATGTAGTAAACTCACCCAATCAATGTTAATTTAAAGGAAGGGTAGTGATAGGAAAGATAGGATACAGAGTAAAGTAGAAGAATAAGCAAGAATTTGGGACGGAGAAACTTGAAAAATTCACCACCATGTGTCCATTGATCTTCAGTTTTCAGTGCTGGTCACGCTGCTGACGCTCCGCTTCCCTTGTTGGTCCGTTTTCTGGTCCCTGCTTCTGCTGGTCTGCTTCTGATATGCCACTGGTCTGCAACTGGTCTGCCTCTGGTCTGTCACATTAACCCTTTATATGCAACTCACCACCTGAGGCTCTGCTGGTGTGCTAGGCTGTGGTTGACTTGGCCTCAGGAGAAGCCTGCTATCAGATTCCTGTTGGCAAACTACTTCAGGCATGTTGGATAACCATTGGATACTTGCCAAGGATGCCATGGACCCAGCAGCCATTCTGTTTGCTCTCTCTGCTCCAGGCAGAGGCTTGCTGTCAGGCCTAACTGCCTGAGGCATTGCAGTTCTCAGCAGCCATTCTGTTTCACAATTCCATGCAGGCAGACTTTGAAAGAAGTGTCCCATAGGTCAGTCTCTCACACCATCCCATGGCTCAAAGATTGCTTCTTCAGGACCCATGGTTGGTTTTAGAAAAAATTAGGAAAGGTAGGAAAAGAGCATTTTGTACTATCATGTAAACTTACAATTGCTTAACAAGACAAAACTAATACACATAAAAAACATCAATGTAAAACACTTAATGACAATAAATTTTAACAATAAAACATTTCTTAACTATCTTAACAACAAAACATTTAACAACTGTAAGTCTTAAAATTTGCTTAAGGCTCTGGTGGGCTCATGGCTTCCCCAGAAGAGGGAGGATATTGCCCCCAATGGCAATCACTATCACAGGGACAATAGGCATAGATTAGCAAAATAAATCACAGAATCATAGAATCATAGAATCATAGAATCACAGAATGGTTTGGGTTGGAAGGGACCTTAAGGACCATCTAGTTTCAAACCTCGTGCTGTAGGCAGGGACACTTCCCACTAGGCCAGTTTGTTCAGAGCCCCATCCAGCTTTGCCTTGAACACTTCCAGGGAGGGGGCATCCACAGCCTCTCTGAATTGACTCCCTAAGGATCCTGCACTCTACCATTTAGTGATCACTGCAGCCAAGGCTGCCCTTGAGCTTCACATTGCTCACCAGCCCCTCCTTGTCGTTGAGAACAAGGTCCAGTATAGCAACTTTCCTTGTGGATTCCTCTATGATGTGGAAGATGAAGTTGTCATCAGTGCAATCCAGGAACCACCTTGATTGCTGGTGCTCTGCTGTGTTGTCCTCAGAACAGATGGTTGAAGTCCTCCATGAGGACCATGGCTTGTGAATGTGAAGCTGCTCCTATCTGTTTGTAGAGGGCCTCATCCACTTTGTCATCCTGATCAGGTGGCTGGTAGCAGAGTCCCACTATGAGGTACCATTTCTGTGCCATCCCTCTAACCCTGACCCATAAGCAACCGGGCAGATCCTTATCCATCCCCAGTGGAGCCGCATGGACTCCAGCTGGTCATTGGCATAGAGGGAAACACCCCCTCCCCTTCTCCCCTGCTTGTCTTTCCTGAAGAGTTTATATCCATCTATTCATATGTTCCAGTCATGAGAGCCATCCCACAATGTCTCAGTGATGCTAATGACATTATAGCCCTGCAGGCCTGCACATATCTGTAACTCTTCTTGTTTGTTCACCATATTCTGTATGTTAGGGTACAGACATGTGAGTTGGGCCCCCATTGAGGCTGCTTTACCAGCTGGAGTTCCTGCATCCTGCACTTCACATGTTCTCTTCACAGCGTGTGAAACTATTCCAGGCCCAGGGCACCCTTTACCATCAATAGCCTTGAAGTGGGATGGATTGAGGACCCCCTCCCCCGGCAATGCTAGTTTAAAGCCTTCCTGGCTAGACTGGAGAGCTGTTGGCCAAAGATGTTTTTCCTCTTCTCTTAGAGATGAACCCCACCAGCCCCCAGCAGACCAGATTTCTCAAACTGAGTCCCACGTCTTAGATAGCCAAAGCCCTACCCACAGCACCACTCTCTTAACCACTCACTGATTTTCTTAATTCAACTAGCCCTTTCACACCCCTTCCCCCTAAATGAGAGGACTGATGAGAAGATTATCTGTGCGTTCTTTACTGCTGCTCCCAGTGCCTTGTAGTGCCTCTTGATATTCTTCATACTGATCACTGTGTCAGCTGTGCCCACGTGAAACAGTAGCAAGGCCTAGTAATCAGTAGGATGTATAAGGCCGGGCAACTTCTCAGTTATACACTTGATGTGGTCCCCTGGCAGGCAGTAGACCTCCCTAGATAGCAAGTCAGGATGAGAGATGGTGCCTCCGTACCTCTCAGAAGAGAGTCACCTACCACTATCTGTCATGGTTGAAAACAGAGTTAAAGAAAAACTGAGTATTCCATACCATATACATCACAGCACCCTGCTGTTTGGCAGAGTTTGGCACCCAACGTGGAGCAAGGAGGGTTAAGATAGTAGCACATCTGACTGGGGGGACCCTGCCAGTCAGATAGATGGACCTTAGCCCGAAATTGTTTTTTTTTTTCACTCATTAAGCGGCTTGTTCAGGGAATTAACTCTTTAGTGCTCCGAATGGCATTACTTAAAATGTATTGGAGCATGTTTAAGTGGGTTACATTCTTTTTAGGATTATTTACTTATTTTACAACACTACCAATCAGGTGTTTGGGTATTGCATAGCATTTTCTGAGCTTTGGAAACCACATTCTAGGGAACAGGTCTATGAGAGAAGCAGGAGAGGAGATCCTTAACTTTTTCTCCAAGTTTTCCTCCCCTCATGTTGTGGTTTAAACAACAGTAGCTCGCTTTCCTCTCACCCTCTGGAGGGCAAACTCGAGGCTGCCGGTGGCTGCTGGCGGCCAGTATCAGCGGGGGAAAAGAGGGAAAGTGAGAGAAAAAATAAAACTTAGAACTTGAGAGTTAGTATAAATAACTTTACTAAAGATAGAAAAACATCATTTGTGAAGGATTTGGAGTAGAACAGTTAACTTACAGAAAAAGACAAGTTCTCACCCACGCGCCAGCCCGACCGCACAGAGCCAGACCTGACCGCGCCGAGTCAGGACCTGCCCCACCCAGCCAGCCTGACTGTGAAGAGACAGGACCCCTGAGCGCCAGGACCTGCCCCCCACCGTGCCTGTGCGTGCCTGCCTGCACCTGCCTGTACCATGCGGCCCTGCGCCCGCCTTGCACAGCTCCGCAAACCATGGCTTTTCCCAGAGAGCAGGCTGCCGTGATGTATATGCTATGGAATACTCAATTTTTTTCCTTAGCTCTGTTTTCAACCATGACACCTGACAGTTGTTTTTGTCCTTTCCTTGAGAACTTGGTATCCTTTTGGAACACTCAAAACAGCATATTCATACTGTCATGTCTCCTAAATGGATTTCTCATTGTCTTTACCCTAATCAGTCAGAGATCTGCCCCAAAGACGGACAGTAATGGGTAGCAGGAAGTGTGGGAAAGTGTGGGAAAAAGTCTAGAGAAGTGGGCACCCCCAGTACCGTGGAGCTTTACTACCAAACACCTGCAGAATCCTGATAGTTTAGACAGGTATTTGGGAGAAGGGCACTGTAACTCTGGCAGATCTGGACATGCACAAATTATCTGGGGTTTGGCCTATGCCTGTCGAACTCTATTCAACCATACTCAGCACTTTCAATGGAATGAGAGTGCCTTGGAGCCTGCAGTTGCTTCGACCTCCGCAGCTGACCCAGCTCCCTCGAGCCCTGCAGTTCAGCTACAGGAACAACCTGTGCAGGTATCGGTTGCCCCTGTAGTGGGAACAAAAACATGCATGGAAAGGGCACCTCGCCCAGAAGGGGGAGAGAGGAAGATGATGAGGAAATTATGCCATTATTGGCACAAGGAAATACGGTGCAGAATGAGGAGGAGGAAGATGGAGACATCATAAGAGAGACACTAACTGTCAGACCTCTAAGCCCTGGTGAACTGCGAGAGATGCGAAAAGACTATTGCATACACCAAGGAGAGCGCCTTGTCACCTGGCTGCTCCATTGCTGGGACAGTGGGGCCAGTGCCATGGAGCTGACAGGTCGGGAAGCCCAGCAGCTAGGATCGCTTGCTAGAGATGCAGTCATTGACAGAGCAATTGGAAAAGGGAACCAAGTTTTCACCCTCTGGAGACGTCTCTTGTCAGCTGTGAAGGAGAGACATCCTATCAAAGAAGATATAAGGTTTTCCACAGACAAGTGGACCAACATGGAGAAAGGTATCCAGTATCTAAGAGAATTAGCTGTGGTGGAGATGATGTACCAAATCAATCTTGGCGATCAGCAAGCACTTCTGGATCCAGATGAAACCTGTTCCTCGATATCTATGTGCTGGAAATTCACACAATCTGCACCGTCAGTGTACGCTAGCACACTGGCAGCAATGAAACGGAGAGATGATGAAAGGCCAACGGTGAACGAGGTGACTCAAACCCTTCGAGAATATGAAGATAATTACTCCACCGCCCTACGAGCCTGTGTCGCATCCGTGGATAAAATGTCCGCAACTCTCCAAAAGGTTGTCCAAGATGTCGAGCAACTCAAGAGCAAGGTGCACTATTCTCCACCTGTACGAACCAGCATTTCAGCTGTCAGAAGCACACGCACACCTGTTCAAAGAGGAAACTAAGGTGGGTACACACCAAGTGCCAACCTGTGGTTTCGCAAATGTGACAGTGGAAAAGATATGAGGAAATGGGATGGAAAACCCACCTCGGTCCTGCAGGCACGGGTAAATGAGTTACAAGAGAGATTAGACGCGGGAGAGGGCCCCTCTATGAGAATGGCCGCTCCAATCTTCGATAGACGCAATGACTAGGATTAGAGATGCCCTGCCTCTTGCCAGGGGGAGGAAAAGGACTACTTAGATTAAAGAAGAATGAATCCTGATGGCAACAAGAATACTCTAACATGCAACAATACAGTACGGTGCACCATTTTCTTCTGCGGTGAAGGACTGCAATGACAGATGGATCCTAAAGCAGCAGACTGGATGAACCCTACAGTCAATTCGCAAAGACAGCAAAGAGACTGTGGGAGTGGGAGCATAATGAGCTGAGCCGGGATTTACAGCATGTATAGGTACATAACTTAAGGGGAATGAGTGCTACTTGTAGGTATAGAAATGATTAAGTTTGAACGTGATGTAAGTGGTATGGAATAAGGGGTGGATATTGTCATGGTTGAAAACAGAGTTAAGGAAAAATGGAGTATTCCATAGCATATACATCACGGCACCCTGCTCTCTGGGAAAAGGGGAGGGGGGTGAGGGGGAAAAGCCGCAGTTTGCGGAGCTGCATCGGGCTGGCGCAGGGCCACGCGGCGTGGGCAGGCGTGTGCAGGCGTGGTGGGGCGGGGTCTGGCTCTGCGCGGTTGGGCTGGCATGGTCAGGCTGGTGCATGGGTGAGAACTTGCCTTTTTCTGTAAGTTAATTGTTCTACTCTAAATCTCTTACACTCTAAATTTACTATTGTAGTAAAGTTAGTTATACTAACTCTCGAGTTCTACCTTTTATTTTCCTCTCACTTTCCCTCCTCCCCACGTTGGTACTGGCCACCGGCAGCCGCCAGCATTCCCGAGCTTGCTCCCCAGAGGGGGAGGGGCTACTGTTGTGAGATACCGAGAAACCACAACACTATCACACTTTGCTTTTTCTTGTTTGATGTAGCTGCTACATGACAGGGAGCTGGCCCAGCTGCCTTACTTGTATCTGAGGATTTATGTGATACAGGTTGTTCTTCCACCTCCTCTGTCATGGAGTTGTTTTACTTTTTTGTTTCTTTGTTTCTACTTAGATCTTCTATTCTATCACAGTACTGCACTTACAGACCTATCGCTCTGGAAAAAATAATCTGGAAATCAACATACATGTTCTATGCTTATTTTGCAAGTTTCACTACTTAGCATGTTACAGTAATTACCTCAGTTTAAAGGGTGTGGGTTTTATTTGTTTGTTTGTTTGTTGTTTGTTTGTTCTTAGTTTTGTAGAATTTTGGCCAGCGTAATATCACAAATATGAGAAAATGCTTCATGTGAAAACTGCAATACTTGTCTGCATTTAATCTTACATCTGCTAAATCCTGACATCATTGCTGTGATACAGAAAATATCATTTTAAAAAAGATCATTTTAAAATGGATATTGTCCATTAACTCAGCTAATCTTTTTGTTCAGTGTAAAATGAGTTCTGATTCAACATGTAAAAGTTAAAAAAAATGCTTGAATTTCAGAAGGGTTCTCAGAAGCTCTTGTGAAAGTATAAATAAGGCTAGTAATATATGTGTTCAAATAAATTTTCAGTATTCCATTTGTAGACATAATTTTGGAATCCATGTAGTAAGTCAGAGAGACAGAAGTTTCTATTTAGTTGATGATAGTATGTCTTTTGTTATTAATTTCTTAAATTCCTNTAATATATATAATATTTCTATCTATATTTAAATATTTTTGTGTACATGTATATGTATATGTATAAAATTTTTATCCATTTCTACTATTTCGTAAAGGATTTTTCTGTAGATCAATATTTTGATCTCACCTTTGGCTTATTTTTCAATCAGTTTCAGCAGCAACTATATCACAGCACCACAGACTTGTAGTAGTTGAAATGAACCTCTGGAGATCATCTAGTTCAACCCCACTGCTAAAGCAGATTCCCTAGAGTAGGTTACAAAGGAAACTAGGCGGGTTTTTAATATCTCCGGAGAAGGATACCTCAAAACCTCTCTGGCCAGCTTGTTCCAGTGCTCTGTCACTCTCAAAGTAAAGAAGACCTTCGGAATGATCAGATGGAACTTCCTGTGTTGTAGTTGGTGCTAGTCGCTCCTTGTCTGGTCAGCAGACATCACTAAAAAGAGCCTGGCCTCACCTTCTTTACATGTGTCCTTTAGATATTTTTAAGTATTAGTAAGATCACCTCTCAGACTTCTTTTCCAAGTTAAGCTGTCCCAGGTCTCTCAGCCTTTCCTCATACGGGAGATGCCCCAGGACCATAATCATCATTGTAGATTTCCGCTGGACTCTCTCCTAGAAGTTCTTTGTCTTTCTTGAACTGGGGAGCCCAGAACTGGACACAGACTCCACGTGTGGCCTCACCAGGGCAGAGTAGAGGGGGAGGAGAACCTCCCTCAACATTCACCCAAGGACACTATTGGCCCTTTTGGCCACAAGGGCATGCTGCTGGCTCATGGCCAACCTGTTGTCCACCAGGACACCTAGATCCTTCTCTACAGAGCTCCCTTCCTGCAGGTCAGCCCCCAGCCTGTGTTGATACATGTGGTTATTCCTTCCCAGGTGTAGCACTCTACTCTTGCCCTTGTTGAGCCTCATGAGGTTTCTCTCCACCCAACTCTCCAGCCTGTCCAGGTCTCCCTAGATGGAAGCACAGCCTTCTGGCATGTCAGCTACTCCTCCCAGCTTTGTATTATGAGCAGCCTTGCTATATGTGCACACTATTACTTCATTTAGGAAGTATGAGGAAATGAGGAAAATGTTGAACAAGATTGGGCCCAGTTCTGACCCCTGGGGAACATTACTAACTACAGGCCTTCAACTGGACTCTGCACTTGCTGAAGTCAAGGTAGACAACATTTACTGTTCTCCTCTCGTCTACCCAGACAGCCATGACATCATAGAAGGCTACCAGATTGGTGAAGCATGACTCCCCCTTGGTGAATACAAGTTGCCCACTCCTGATAACCTCCTGTTTTTCCACTTGCTTGGATATGGCATCCACAATAATTTATTCCATTGCCTTCCAAGGGATGTAAGTGAGGCTGACTGGCCTGCAGTTTCCAGGGTCCTCCTTCTTGCCTTTTTGAAGACTGGAGTGACGTTGTCTGTCCTCCAGTCCTCATGCACCTTTTGTGCTCTCCATGACCTTTCTAAGATGATAGAGTGTTTCATCAATCACTTATGCCAGCTCCCTCAGCACTCATGGGTGCATCCTGTCGGGGCCCATGGATTTGTGTGTGTCAGGTTTGCCTAGATGATCTCTAACCAGATCCTCCTAGACCAAGGGGAAGCCTTCCCTCCTCCAGATTCTCTCTCTTACCTCCAGGGTCTGGGATTTCTGAAATCCAGTCTTAGCAGTAAAGACTGAAGCAAAGAAGGCATTCAGTAACTCCACTTTCTCAGTATTCTCCATTACCAGGGCATCCCTCTCACTCAAGAGTAGGCCCATATTTTTCTTAGTCTCCCTTTTGCTGTTGGTATACTTGAAGAAGCCCAATCTTGTTGTCCTTGACATCTCTTTCAAGATTTAATTCCAAGTGGGCCTCATCCTTCCTCACTGCATTCCTGCATGCTCTGACAACATTCCTACATTCATACCAAGTGGCAAGACTCTTTTTCTGCATTCTGTAAACTTCCTTTTTCCATTTGCATTTTTCCATGATCTCATCCATGCAGGTCTCCTGCCACTCTTGCCTGATTTCATACTCTCAAGGATACACCAATCTTGAGCTTGGAGGAAGTAATGCTTGAATGTTAACCAGCTCTCTTGGGCCCCTTTAACTTCTAGAGCTCTAACCCATGGGATATCTCCATGTAAGTCTTTGAAGAGGTCAAGTTTAACTCTCCTGAAGTCGAGGTTCCAATCATATTTATTGCACTGCTTTTTCCATTCAAAATCCTGAACTCTACCATCTTATGGGTGCTTTCCTGTCATTTTGCAACCCTATTCATTTAAAGACATTGCAAGTTTATGAGCTTCTTATTTTTACATGTAAATTCCTTTCGTATGAGTCAGAGAAAACATTTTCATCAGGAAATAAATGAAAGGAATTCAGTAGGCTATATTTATTTTAAATCTTTATAAATTATTATTATTATTATTTTCTTTGTATAGCAAAACTACTTCTCTTGAGACTCAGCTTGAAAAATTCTCTTTCTCTCTCTGCTATAGATCTCCAAACACATCTTTTACTTTTTTAGGAGTGAGTAAAACTCATTTCTTCTGCTAGTGGAAAGCAATATCACCAAGGCAGTTGTGCAGGTGATCCTGACAGAATTAGAACTGCCATAGAAATACCATCTCTATGTGCAGTTATCCTGTCCCATCTATAGAATTGCTGCGTGTGCCTGCATATCCACATAATTTTATAAGGTGGATTCTGCTTAACACCTCACCCTTTACCATGCCTTATCATTTCTCTGCTCTGCTAGCAATTCTTTCCATTTGGAAAGAAAAGTGTTGAAAAATATTTTCTAATTCAAATGTAAGCTATGTATCTTCTGAAGAAATATAATTTTAGATGTTTGGTTTACTGTGTTTTGAACACAGGTTTCAGAAATATGTTTTGATTTACATAAATGTTGTCAATTTATAGTACTTGAGATGTTTTTATGACAGCATCAAGAATTCGTAGCACTGACACTTCTCAATTTTCTAAAGTCTCACACACAGTACTTTCCAACTAATTGTATGTGAGCACACAACCTTAACAATCAAGTTCCATCTATCTACCTCACCACTGTGCCACTTCTTTATACCTTGTGAATGAATATTTGAAAAAGTAAACACACCAAAACAATTCCCCTAAAAACAGCTAAATTGTACAAGTGAAGCACTCACATTGATGTATTTTTTTAATAGTCAGGAATAAGATGGCAATTTTTCTTGTCACAGAAGTAAAACACACAGCTGAGTGATGGCTGTATGTCAGTTCAAATCAATCCACGTGAGTCTACGCTTCCCTTCTCTTTTCAAACTCATGCAAATGTTTTTGCTCACTTCCCCCAGCAGGACCCTTTGAGAGCTCAGTTTTTTCCATGTAATTATGATCTCCTTTGAAAGTGTATGTTCCTATTTTTATTATTCTTATTTTTTATTAGTTTTATTTTGTAGAAAGTGAAAACAGTGTTAGGTAAGAGACTTTTGTAAATAAAAGGGATAGAAGAAAACAATATTTCTGGATATTTAATTCTCAGACAGTCATTCCAAAAGGTCGCACAGAAAAATGAGAATTTTGGCCAGACAAATGAAGCATTAGATTAATGATAAGACCTAGTGGGCGAAATTCTGCCATTAACAGCTGTGTCCACTTGGATTATGTGGTGGGGGAAAGCAAAGCAAGTTGTTCCAGACACTTCCCTGGCAATAAAGCCATCTTGCTGATGCTGACTGGCTAGACTTGAAGGTATGCAGCTGAGCATAAAACACAATACAAGCCGGCAGAAATCCTGCTCTCTTATGAGCAGTCAGGGCATTGATTCCATAATCTTCTTCTTTGTGAAACCACCTAGCCCAATTAAACAGCAGAGAACATAAATTTTGTTTGTTTGTTTATTTGTTTTCATAACGATTCTCACAAGGAGAGTAAAACTGCTCAGACACATCAAAACTCTTAACAAAGTGGCAAGAAACTGTATTCTGGATCTACAGACAGAAGTTCACCAAGTTTCTTACATGGATCATAATATACATGCTTTAGCATGAGAAAGTGTGTTTATATGGCAGATTGACTAGCCTGAAGACACTAAGAACATTTTTAGAAAGCACACGTAGGAAGAAAGTTCTGTAGTTTTAGAACTAATTTTAATAAAGGTGCTGAAAGTGCATAATAATGTTGCTCTTGCAGGAGGAATAAAAATAATTTGATTAAGACTGAGAAATAAAGTGCAGGGAAAGCACGATTCCCTTTGATAGATATTGATTTCATTTAGATTTGCTAAGTATGGCTAATTGAGTAGGTGTTGTGAATAATATCAGAAAATGTGAATAACAAGGGCATATGTTAAATATATAATTTTAATGAATAGAAGAAGATTGAATTTTAATGACTAGAAGTAACAGAATAGAGTTAGGAAAAATCTCTTGTTGTTTTCTCTTTTAGGTTAACTTTGGTATTTGGATATCAAGGTGAAGTTTAATTTGAGATAAATAGATTCTCAATAACTTGACAGTAAATTTACAGTAAATTTGGTCAATCATTTTTTATTTTGGAGAGGAACACTATACTTCAGTATATGAATAATAACTAGGTACTGGATAATGAATCAGAAAAACAAATGCCTACTTTTAATTAAAGCTACTACTAAAATCAATTTTCATTACATATATTGTACTCCAGTATAAAGATTTTATGACAGATCATAGAATGGCCCACCTTGCAGTTGTTAAGATTTCACAAAATAAAGGTTCAATCTGGCAGAATTTTTCCATATGGTTTTAAGACATAGTAACTGTAATGCAGGAGAAATTGAAAGCAAAAATAAATAAATTAATAAATAAAACACTGAGAGCTATTTGCACTGTGCTCTGAACATTCCCATTCCTGTTTTTGTGATCTTTAATATTCACCCTCAAATCCATTTATACATTTGGGTATAGAAAGGAGGAATATATCTGGTAAAAAGAAAAAATAATCAACCAGCAGGAACAACCTAACCTTCAAGTGGCAAATTTCAATTAAAAACTCAATAAATCTTTACCTCAGCAATAACATACAGATTTATCTGCAAAATCTGGCTGTAACACACAGACTTGCAGTGGTGATATGTATTATCTTTGCAACTGCCATATGCCATATGCCATGTTCCAACAGGCATTGATAATCAGAAGTCATTGTTTCTATAAAACCCACAGGATCATGAATATGTCATCTACAAAGATGAAAATAAACATGTCACTACATTTATTTAGATAAGCTGTTTGCTAGTATGATACACTCATTTAATTGCCACAGGATTTCATTAAAAAAAAAAAAAAGAAA
>VXAV01004928.1:157668-173922 GCA_013399715.1 Alectura lathami | reverse complement strand
TTAAAAAAAAAAAAAAAAAAAAAAAAAAATTCCTGCTGGTCAGAAAAGGCCATCTTGCTTTTGATTTTATTACGCCGCTTTTGTGTTGTGCCAAGCTGCTTCTGTCCAAAAGGAAGACTTTCCCTTTGATTCTGATGATTGCAAAGATTTTCTGAGCCTCCAAAAGACTACTTAGAGGAGCCTTCCCATTGACATCAAACAGCTTTAGATCCAGGGAAGATCTTTCTGAACACACTGTAAACAATTCTGATTTTTTTTTTTCCCAAGCTCTACATTGTAATATATATGTTTGTAGCTTGTCTGCTCCTTCCAAAGTTTTTTATCCTGTTGAATTTAGAATTAGTACATTCTTAAGTTGTAATATATGTGCATAAAAATGATGCTCTATAATCACTTATAGGAACATTTTATCTCAAAAATTTTATAGCTGTAAATATTGTCAATAAATTTTATTGTAGATAATCATACTGAGAACATTTAGCATGCATTTGTCTTGAATACTATCTGTTACCAGTTCTGAATCTTAAAATCTCCATATATATTTTTTTTTTTAGAAGCCATTAGCCTTTCTCTGGAACGACCTCTTCAGACAGCAGAATTTCTTGCGAGTCCTGAGTCTTTTGCCACCATTTCAGTGGTAATGGAATTTACAAGAGCAGTGCATTCTGTGTTTTTTTCAATGGACAGGTGTCAGCCAGATGTCACCTGGACAAAGTGCTAAATAAGCAGTATTACAAATAAATAAATAAATAAAATAAAAATTTGACAGCAAAGGCAGGCAGCCTGTGCTTATCAGTCTGGTTGTAGCAGGGCAATCTGCATCCTCAGCTGCTGTTTGTCACTGAATCACC
Organism: Alectura lathami; assembly: GCA_013399715.1. Taxonomy (NCBI): domain Eukaryota; kingdom Metazoa; phylum Chordata; class Aves; order Galliformes; family Megapodiidae; genus Alectura; species Alectura lathami. The sequence continues at coordinate 173,071 of VXAV01004928.1, read as the reverse complement.
ACACCGGTGGAAATACTGGGAATGGGATAAAGAAGGCTGGACATGCTTTTCTCACCATACTCGGGGCAATGTTTTGTCAGTCCTGTTCTTGGTGTGTCTTCCTTGACTGGTGAAAATTCTGTGGCAGTGCATGAGTGGAAATGAGGGTTTCTACCTCAAATTGCGTGCAGTGATTTATGAGGGTTGCTTGCTTGTTGTTCTCAGGTGACTGCAGAATCAGAAACTTATTTGATCAACAGAACAATCCCACAAAAGGATAGTTCTGCTCTCCCCACTCCAGAATGAACGTGTGAAATATTGCTCTAAATTATTGGGGTCCATGTGTCTGGATAGTCATTTCTGTCTGATGATGTGGACTGTGCAGCATCAAGAACAATGGAGAATACAAGAGGATCTGCACCTTTACTCTAGGGACAGCCATAGTGATTAGCAGTGATGGAGGATGTGAACGGCACACAGCAGTTTATCAGTATATTCACCCCTACGGTGCTGGTGTGGGTGCTATGGAAATTCATGTCATGGACACATCTCAGGGGGAAGGGATGGGAATTGTCTCTCCTTTCTACCTGATGGGCAAAACAGAGGACAGGCAGAAATCTGGCATGTTGCATGTCAGTGACAAGTCGCTTGGACTTGTTCCCCAAAGGAGAACAGACTGGTGATATGACAACCGGCCTTTCTGTTAGGCTGTTGTGCACTGTTATTTGAGACTGTGCACTGATCTTGAAGAACACCAAAGTACAGTCCTGCTTGGATCTTAATGACATCGTTATCAGGCATGAAGAAGCAAAACTTCTGATTTGTACTGGAAGATCTCAAAGTCTTCATCACTTAGTTTTTGAAGTATGAAGAAGTCCTGAGTCACAGCAGTGCTGGTAAACTTGACATGCACCTTCTTTCCTAGGTCTGGGAGCTCATGTTCACCTGGTTATCACTGGAGCAGTGTACCATAACCGGAAGGTGATCTGGATATATCCATGGTCCATGCGGTGGTATCTCAGGGACTTTGTCATCATGTGACAACTTGATATCCTTGACTTTAGAATCGCCCTGACCTGTTTGGTGCATACTGCTGCTCAAAGCACTGAGTGTGCTTCAAATAAAGCCAGGTCTTTGCTTGGTAAATAATTAAACTTTTATCTTCACAGATTTTTTTTTATTGCTAAGTCTGAACCATTGCAAAGCTAGCTGTGTAGTCTAAAACAGGCATTTGGGGAGTCATTTCATGTATTTCCATCATCTGTTTCAGGGCAGAATGTGTTGCCCTCTAGAGTGTGCCCATCTATCTCAGTTGACTACCCAGGGACAAAACCTGCTGAGTTTAGACTAGACTCGTAGACAGCTTCTTGTGATGAATCTTACCTTTAGTGTACTGGCTTTCAGTTTGAAGAAAACAGTGGTACACGAGGCAGGGGCAGGAAAATATCTAATATCTACAGAGCTCATACACAACCTAACACATCAAAATAATTGTCCTCATGACCTTCTCCTTTTTGAGAAGGAGAGCAGAGAGCTAACTCTCCCCTCTTGCTGAAAGCTTTCAGCAGCAGCAGGGGTTTCTCTGCTGCTCACGGTGAGCATGCAGTACTTCCCAGGATTAGGACTTCAGTGCTCCCATGCTGCTTCTGACAATGTAAAGCATCTCTTGTTATGAAAGGCCAGAAAAGGCATGGAATTGATTTATGAGCAGGTGGAGTGTGTAGGCACACTTCTGAAAGCAAAGCCCATTGTTGTAGCTGTAAACGACCCGATTAAACATTAACCCTAACCATGTGGGACCTGGCACACCAGAGGAGTAATTATTTAATCTATAAATGTAATGGCTTTGGATATATAAAGAACTGTGCACTTCGTTATAGACAGATGATGCAAACTGCAGTTACAGATTTGCACTATGAATGTACCCTGTGAGTCCCGTCGCAATGGACCAGCTTTCATTTATTTGTCTTACAGTAGCTCCAATCAGATGGCACGTGTGCTCTTAAAATTAAGCAGAGGAGAACAGTCATACACATCTATGCAGCTAATAACATGGCCTCTAAGTACTAGCTGCAAATTTGGGCAACTAAATATTATTCAGTTAGGTACAACCAATTGAAGTATGGGAAAACTTTTTGCAGAGAAAATGAGCCTTTTTTGTGTGAACAGGTAGTTTTGCAATTTTCGTCTAGCTCTTTCAATTTCTGCTCACAAATGTACCTTTTTCTGGCCTTCTATAACTATGTTATGTGACTCATAACTTAATTCATCTGCAGAAAGAGGAGAAATCAGCAAATATTTTCCTCCTTGCATTGTATGTAGTTTAACTTCTCTCTCTTGGACTTAAAAATAATATAGAATTAAATGGTCTGAAATGGTCTGTCAATAGGTTAAAGTGTTTTTTTTTTATTCTTTTTTTTTTCCTGTTGTGTTCAGGGAATTTTTTTAAAACTTTCTCATCTTCTCTCTTTTCCTTCTAGTTTTAACTTACTTTAAAAGTTAATGGCCTGTCTTAACCAACTTCATGACACCAGTATAAATCTGCAGGAAGTCTTGTTCTATCTAAGTCTGATTTTTTTTCTTCTGTGTAGGGAAGGGAAATGAAGCTAAAAATATCACACAGTTTGAATCATGAGCAGTGAAGAGAAACTCGATGGGGAGGAGGGCAGCAAGCTTCAAATGCACAGAAGGCTGCTATGCAGAGCAAGAGAGCAGTCTCTTTTCCAAGTATGTGGTAGACCTGACAAGAAGCAATGGGCTTAACTTGTAGGAAGGCAGCAAGAAAAAATTTCTAAACATAGATGAAGTGAAGGACTGGAATTCGTTGTCTGAGGATGATATTATCAGAAATCTGTAAGAAGAAACTAGGTGGGCATTTGTTAAGGAGAAGCTAGGTGTAGCTAACTGGACAATGGGGGCTGAGGTCCCTTCCAGTTCAGTTCTTCAGGCCCTGTGATGCAGAGCTTCCTCCTTGCCATGAAATCATCATGAGGAGGATGGGGCCAAATGAGTAAAACCTGTTGACTGGAGTCACCCTTGTGTGAACAGACAGTGGAAACGAGGGTGGTGGAGATAGGTGGAACAGCCTGTCGGCATTGCAGGAGGGCTCCAGCTGTGGCTGCTCTCAGTCCCTGCAGCACCTTCTCAGCCCATTGCCTGCGGGTAGGGGATGAGGAATTGCTTGTTCCTGTGCAGGTAAGTCCCCATTTATCAAGCAGTGCGTTTACTGGCTATCAGTGAGCAGAGCTTGACAATGTTTATTTCTCCAAGTTGGCCTGCTCCTGAATTTCATGCAGCTTAGATCTTATATTACTCAATCAGCAGATCTGATAGAGGAAATCTGCACAATTAAGATGATTAATTTTCTGTGCCACCTGTCTTAAAGTATATAAAGTATACCTGTTCTGCCATGAATTATTACTACAGATGATGGATCAGGAAGGATGGGCCCATGTTTAACACTTTGGTTTGTGATTTTGTTATAATCTATGACATGACTGATTATGCCATGGCCTGGAGCAATTTATCGAATTAATGAATTACTTACTAATACATGAATGTGATTAATTGAGATGCCTGTTTGGTTCCTATTCTGTGTAATGAGGCTTGAGCACTGACAGGTGCAGTCTGTGGGCCTGATTCCGTCTTCCAGGAAATAAAGTCACTGGGATAATCCACACAAACTTTGGCTGTAGGACTGTGTTGAGTAGACTCCTAAGGTGAGGGTACCAGGCACTTCTTAGTTCAGCTACCTGAGAGATTTGCAGCCAGGCATTTCTCATAAGTGAAAACATGTTGTCCCCTTCTGCCACCTTCTCTGCCTTTTCCTCCTTCAGCTCTTCCTTTTCTGACTACTTACTGTCATTTACTCCCCCCACCTGCAATGACAAGTCAAGAGAGGCAGGTGCTGGTCTGCCCCTGGAGGACTGGTGTGGAAGTCAGAGCTGCTTTCCTGAAATTCAGATGCTGAAAAGAAAGCCCCTGTAGTGCTTGGTTGGGCTCATCCTGGAATGTATGTGTTTTCAGGATCAATACAACAACGTTACAGCTATAACAGTGGAGGGGCAATAAGGCATAATGTCCTGGGATGGTCCTCACCGCACTCCTCCTCCTCATCATCACTGCCATGCTGGTGACAGGTACCTGTCAGCAGGAGGCCTTCCCCTGGCTAAATTGCTGCCCCCGTTGTTCAGATGAACCGTGAAGGAGCTAATCCCAGGAAGGTCAGCAAACCTTGCTGTATGATAGGAAAATTGTACGCTTGATACCTTTCCTCTCAGAAGTGTGGTTTAGGCCTGCCTTGGTAAAAGTGGATGCTGCTTGAAGGAGGAATCAGGTCTCTGCACACTTTGCTTGTGTGGCTTCTGGGAACTGGAGAGTGAGAAAGGGGGGACAAAATCCCCACAGCCTAATTTTTATGCCTGTATGGAGGACTTGTCTATGGGTCATTGCTATTGTGCTGAGGAGCTGAGTTGTGATAATGAGTAGAAAGCCACAGAGGCTATTGCTCCGCAGAGCAATATAACCTTTTCTACAAAATGGGCTATTAGCACTTGTGGCACAATGAAATGACTGTCTTTTCCAGTCCCTCATTACAATAGCTTAACTTCAGTTTTACTTCTGCTAACTCTTTTACCGGATCGAAAGAAAGGATGTTAGTGGGGTTGCTGGAGAGTGAAGCCTGGCAGTGAAGCAGAAATGTTTGTGCGTGAGAGTTGTTCGGACTCCAGGCTAGTGGGTTTTGATTTCAATTGAAAAAGCTTCTCTTCTACTGGACACCTTTTCTTAGGGTGCTCCTGGTGGTCCACTTCCATGGTAGAGCCATTTTAAGCCTTCCTACTGCAGTTGCAGCTCCTGGGTGTCTTGTTGGGCTTACAACAGAGATCCACAAATACCTGTCATGCCAGAGCAGTGTGTCTGACTCATTGTGGCATTAGAGCTTATATGAAGAGGTTTTGAACTTCATATTGTCCTTTCAGACCAGGACACCAGAGCAGAGGACGCTTCCCCAGGAGTTACACCAGCAGTTCCTGCTCAGCCCCCATTCGTCCTATTCTGGCTGAATCTGAAGCCACAAATCTGTTAGACTGAATGGTCTCACAGTTCTGGCCTTTGAAGGAGAAGCAAGGTGAAATGGGACTGGCAATGTCAGAGGCAATGTGTGAAGTATCTCAGTGAGGAGCCCTCAAAATACCTCCTTGGGCTGCTGAGATTCACTGAGGATAACAAAAGTTTGAGAAGCCTGCATGACTCACGCTGGCTGTTAGCCTTCCTGTCTGGAAATCAGGACCGAGAAATTCAGACTGTGCAGCTGTTAATGAAATGATCTCTTGAGAGCAGCTTTGCATGTGAGGGATGCTTATTTTGTGTGTGTAATTTGTAAGGCCATCATTAGCTTTTTTCTTGACCCCTATTCCCAGGATGGTAGAAAACAATTTCATTTGCAAATAGTATATTTCAAGGTCTATGATTTGAAAAATCATCTTGAAACAGCAATGCAAATACTGAGCACTGTCTCTGAGGCCCAGAGCTTGCACGGTAGCTTTCTTATGGTATTAGTGCCCCTGAGTATTCTCCTCTTGTACAGGCTCCCTGCAATAGAGATATTGACAGAAAGATCCCTAAGACTCTAAGTTTAACTGGCTGTGGGAGAGAGTAGAGAAAGGTATTTGGAGAGATTGGGAATAATTGTTTTTTTCTGTTGATGTGATGTATTGAACAAGGGAATTTTTTTCACTCTAATCTATGTGAAATAGACATTCTGTGAATTTAGGGGCTGAACAAAATATTCAGCCAGTGAGAGAAAAGCAAATGCAGAGGGAATAATCCAGTGAAAAGAAACAGAGAATGATAACCAGAGGTGTGCAGTAGGGTAGGACGAGAGTTAACTGCATGAAGCATGGGGCTGTCTGTGTTTGCAGGGGACTGAATGTCCTTTGAAATGGATATGGACCTACGTGTAATCACTTACTCAGTGCAAGTGACCCAAAGGCATTGGACAAAAAAAGTTCAAGGTCCTAACAGCACTCAGGTCAAATGAAACACTTGTTAATTACTAAGATTTTTAAAGCTTTGCATTTAATTTTACTGAAGTGTTTTTTTTTTTTTTAATTAATACATGCACATAATATCAATGATTCAGGGATTTTGCATTAAATGACTTGACTTCCCATTAAATCATACAATATTTCAAAATTTTCCAAATCTCAAGTATAGATTAGATTTGTGGGATGGAGTTCAGGGGACAAATTATATGGGGGAGAATATGGAGAAGGAGAAAAGGGAAAAATTTGTGAGGACAAATAGTTCTCTGAACCTTGTATATACTTGAAAGACCTGTCCAGGAAGGGTGGTAGAGGATGGGATTTGAAGGGTAAGTTAGCTAGAAAGAAACATTTCGGGTTTTGGAGGAAGCCATATTTTGGATTTAGGGTGAGAATAATGTTGATAATGCACCAATGTTTTAGTTGTTGCTGAGTGGTGCTTTCAGTAAGTCAAGGACTTTTCAGCTTCTCCTGCTGCCCTCTCAGTGAGGAGCTGGGTGTGCACAAAGAGCTGGGAGGGGACAGAACCAGGACAGCTGACTTAAACTAGCCAAATGGATTCCCATACCACATGGCATCATGCTGAACAATGAAACTGGGGGAGCTGGCGGGAGGGCAGCTGCTGCTCAAGGACTGGCTGGGCACCAGTCAGCAGGTGGTCAGGAATTGCATTGTGCATTGCTTGCTTTGCATATTCTTCTATCTTTATTGTTATTGTTTTCCTTTCCTTTTCTATTCTATTCAACTGCCTTTATCTCAAACTGTGAGTTTTACCTTTATTTTCCAATTCTCTCCCCTCTCCCACTGTGGTGAGTGAGCAAACAGCTGTGTGGTGCTGAGCTGCCTGTCGGGATACACCACAACACAGTGCTGGATACCGGGGTGAAGCCTGAGCACCACGTAAGAGGTGTGTGAGAAGAGGACTTTCAATTTCTACTGCATGGCCATGGAAGAAGACTTTAGTGCCCAATCAAGAAGATAAAAGTCATGATTTCTAATGCAATAGCTTTCCTTCTGCTGCGTTTCTTACACAGCAGGCACAGACTCAAAGCATGCATAGTGTTACAATTTGCAGTAGTACCCTCTGGATTCTCATCACACTGAAACAGCTGCTAAACTGCAGAAAGGCCACTGAAACCTACCTTAGCTAAAGTCAGCAAAAACAGCAAAAGAGAGAGGAAGTGCTGAGCCCTCCCCAAGGTGACGCCTTGGTTCTGTTCCCTCTGCTCCCCCTGGGCTCTTTCTGGCATTGTGCTTTCTCCAGGCTCTGAAGTACAACTATTCTTTAAAAACCCAATAGAGCCAGAGGCTTTTTTTCCCCTCGCTTTTATTCATTTTACTTGACGTGCTGACGTGGCTTTGTAGAAAGAAGCCCTTCACTGCAGCATGTGTCGGAAGGGAAGGGGAGCGACAGCCAGTGCAAGCTGTGGTTTCTGGAGTAAGTACTCAGGAATCAAACTCACTTTGCCTTCACAAGCTATCCTGCTGCAGGGGCAAGTGGCAGACATTACTCCTGATGGTCATGGGTTACACCAGAGTAATGGCACCAAGGAACTGTGAAATAGCTTTCTGTATCATCAAATACTGTTAAAGGTCTGAAAAACCAATGAAAACAGAGTGTTCAGGCTAACAGTCAGATTTCTCCTTTTCAACTGTGCCTGCACCCTGTGGTGTTCAAAAGTTGGATCTCTGGGCAGCAAAACACCTCCTCCCTCTCCTCCTTTTACTCTGGTTGTGTTATCTGCATTGGCGTTGGTTACAGGCATCTCTCAGTTTGAGCTCTGGAGACCCCTTGCCCCAGGAGGAGGGGGTCAGTCACAGAGCTCCTCCCTGAGAGAGGAACCTTCCAGGCCCAGGGGAGGATGGCTGGCTGATGGGGTGACAAACGTGCCTTTGTCACCTGCACAGGGACATTTTTTCACAGAGCTCAGGGTGCCTGACTGAGGGGGAGCCAAGCCCAGGTGGGCAGATTTGCCCGCCCCATCAGTTTCACAGAAGGCTGTGATCCTCCATGTCCTCTGAAAGAGTCACAGGAGCCCTGTTTGGGAGAAAAGAGCCTCTCATCACAGCACGTGGTTGTCCTTGATAATGACAATATCCTATGCTTCAAGGAACTCCCTTCTTCCTAAATCTCTGCAAAATGACTCAAGGACTGTACTGCAATCAGCTGGGGATCACTGCCATCTGATAGCTCTGGAGCATCTGCTCTGATTTTCTGTAGCACCCTTGATCTCTGCAAGTAAGCACAGAAGGAGGGTTAACAGGCCAAGCTCAGCAGAAGTAGCTTTTCGCAGTGACAGGTACAACCAAAAAGTGAAGAGCAGTAGTGAAGATTTCCCTGGGGTCTTCTTTTCAGTGCTATTACAGACAGCAGGTAAGTAAAATTACCACTGCAGAACATAAACACAGCACAAAATGAGTGCTGAGTACGTGTAGCTGAGTCTTTCAGAGGTGTACACACATGGGAACTCAGGAGCACAAAGCATCTTCTTGTGTGGTTAATTTCATCTTTAAAATCTTCATTTCTTATTGTCCTAACTCCTGGATTACGGGACAAGGGAAGGATAAGGGCGCCTTTCTCAATAGCCACTTCACCTGCGGAAACTGTTGTTTTTTTCTGGCTGTCAGTGCTGTAGAGGAGCATGTAGTACCTACCTCAGAACCTTGTCTGAGAGCTATGCAGTGTCCCACTCTTTCTGTCAGTGCCAGGGACCAGTCTTTGGTGACAGCACCAAACGCTGGGGCTCTGTATGGTCCCATCCCTGCTGGATCTGAGGGGCTGACTTAACACCTGAGTTATGAATCTCCTTTCATCGTAGGGCTGTGTCGCCCCTTTATACTTGCAGGTATCATTCATTGAGACAGGATGGGTGAGCTTTAGCAGGTGATGTTTTGCTTACAGCCCATAAACAACAGTTTTGCTCTTTAATTCCTGGTCTTTAAGAAGAACTCACAGGAGAGCTTTTGCATGGCAGGGCCCTGTGTGTCATTTTCTTTTTTCAGAGGAGCTTTTTTTTGGAAAGATGTATCCACAAGGATGAATAAAACAGTCCAAAATGCATGTACTGCTTCAGTGATTGGTGGCAGCACCAGGAGGACGTCTTGCAGCACCTCCAGCCAAAAGTGTGCTGCCCAAGGTGGTGAGCTCAACTTATTACCAGCTCCTCCTTCGCTTGAGGTTGTGTCTGCTTTGACCTTTCTGTCACCTTTGCTAGCAGACATTTGCTGCTGACTCAGAAGCTGTTATCTCAGCTGAGAATACCCTGCTTTGTGAGTCATGCATTGTCCCTGTAGGGTAGCTGCTTAAAGGGCATGGTTGAAAGTTGGCTGTTTCTGTGCTCCTTGAGCATCAGGCTGCCAAGAGGATTGGAAAGTGTCAGCAAACATTGCACCATATATAATTATTTTCCCGGGTATCCTTCTAAAGCCACTTCCTATATCAAATGGCATTGCTCTGTGATTCTAGTTCATGTATGTGCTTGATGGAGAGGTGGGCAAGTCTGATCTTCTGACAGGTACCACTGATGTGTCAGACAGTGAGTAATCATACATTTGTTTGATTTTGTGAGGTTAGGCTGCATTTTCCTAAGTCCTCCAAGAGGCCATAGCTGCTTCCTTGCACAACTGCATTCTGAGGAATTAACAAGATCCATAGATAGGCATGGCAGATGAGCAGCACTTAAGAGATGCCTGCATAGTCCATGTGTTAACGCTACTCATTAGCAGTCAAAATGTAACAGCATTCAGTAATGGAAAAGGTCACATCTCTGCCAAACTGTTACTGGAAACACTGTTATCTAGAAATAAATACCAACACATGAATTACACATGTACGTAGACACACAGGTCTGTATGTGTGTGTGTATACGTATACATTTTCTGTTATGATAAGCTCATGTCCTGGGTTCATTAATCGTAAACATTCATGACAAGGGTGAGTGTTGCAGCTACTAAGCTGTAGTCAGAAATATTTGGGAGAGCCCAATGAAACAAACAGCTTATAACCTAGCGAAGCCATATTCCAAAACTAGGGAGAGGAAACAGTGAAGGTTCATACTATCAAAAGAACATGTGTGCTTCTTTGAGTTAGCTCGGGTAGAATAAGGTACATATTTTTCTTGTAATTCTTTTAATTGCCAGACACCTAATTTTTCAACACTTCATGTGTAATTATAAAAATTAGTCTGCTGTAACCTTTATGTACAAGCAAGATGATTAGCCTGCTGCCAATCAGTGGTCTTTGTTGCAGAACTGCGCAGATTTATTACCTAAAATGTCTTGTGTTTCTTCTAGGAAGCATTGGCTCTTCAGGATGAGTTTTGCTAAATAAGATTTCACTGGGATCTGGTTGTGAACCTGAACTGCTTTCTAGTTTGGTAATTTTTTTTTTAAATCTGTTGGGTTTTCTTTGGAGAACAATTTATTTTTTTGGTTTTATATTTCGCAACTGAGTCCAAAACTATTGCATTTCAAATAGAAATTGGCAACATTTGTTGGCAACAGAAGTGTTAACAGCATAGAAAAAGGAAAATATTTGTAAAGATCTGTAGAGAATTACTGTTCTTCAAGACAGTTACAGAGGATTTGGGGGAAGACACGTGAAGCTACTTTTCTCAGTGACACTTGGCAGAAGTTGTCTCTCCCTACTAAGCTTACTTGGGATCCCGTTGGTTCTTACTATTCCACCAAATATTCCTAGTAAACTCTGCCTTTGCATGAAATAAACTTCTCTGGGAGGAGTGGTGAGGCCCTGGCACAGGCTGCCCAGAGCAGCTGTGGATGCCCCATCCCTGGAGCCATCCAAGGCCAGGCTGGATGGGCCCTGGGCACCCTGTTCCAGTGGGTGGCAACCAGCCCACGGCAGGGGCTTGGAACTAAATGTTCCTTAAAGTTCCTTCCAGCCCAAACTGCTCTATGGCTCTATGATTTTTCTGCAGCAGAAGCAAATAGAAAGTGGTAACGTGTTGTTTAACTGCGCAACTGAGGCCCCTAAAGCAGATACTCTTCCCCACAATGAGGGGAACTCAGCTCAAAGCTGTGTGAGGAGCACAGCACAGGTTTGGTGGGACTCATCTGGTGACACCCCAGAAGCACATGACCTTGGAGGGAGGGCAAGTAAGGATGATGCTGCCACATTGGCTCGTTGCCTTCCTCTGAGGAGGGCAAGGAGGGGAAGGCTGTGCCTTCCCTGGGCTGCACAGGAGATGGTGGCATGTGTTCCTGCAAATGTGACATATGGGTGGCTTGCCATTTCACTAGTTATGAGCTTGTCTCCAGCTTGCTAGTGTCTAGACGTGCTTGGTTACAAATGGCCTCAGGAAAAGCTGTGCAAAGTGGCTATTCAGAGCACATTATTTTGCCCTCTGCTGTAAATTACCTTTTGGAGAAGACTCACTGGCTCCTTTGGCTGTAGAGGGAGCCAAGACATACCTAAGGTCAGACAGGGTGAATATCCTCCAGAGATTTTTAAACCTGGAAAATGCACTATGGCTATTTAGCCTGTGTCAGGCAGTAGGGGCAGAGCAAAAGGGCTTGGCTAGCACCGGGCCAAGCGCTAATCCTGCACTGGGCCTCTGAATCTTGTCTGGGACCTGGCATGTCTTTTACAAAGAAATCCAGTACCTATTTAAAGACTGCAAGTGATGAAAATACTTCGTATCCCTGAGTAAGCTGTTTCAATGATTAATTATCTGCACAGTTAAAAATTCACACCTCATTTCTAATCTGACACTGTCTAGCTTCAGCTTCCCCGTGTTGGCTTTTTAATAGCTGGGAGAAAAAAGACACGAGATCCATCTGTGTCTTGGTGGAGCCCCTTGTAATTGTGATCAAGCCACCTTTAACCTTCTCTTAGATGAACATATAAAGATGCCTTTCACTGCAAGGAGAGCTTTTTTCCTTCTTCTTTTTTTTTTTTTTTTTTTTTTTTGGGGGGGGGGGTGGCTCCTATAATTTCTGACATTCTCTCCTGGGTTATTATCTCCAGCAAGGTGACTTTTTGGGTGCATGCAATAGTTCTGCACACTGTTCCTCAGCATAAGGGTCCTCAGTGTTTCCAGATTCCCTCCCCAGGGGCTGGGAGCTAGATGCCTGCAGCAGCCTCAGCACCAGGAGCCTGGCCCTAGAGCAGGGGGCTGGGACTGAGAAGCCTTAGGCTTAGATCTGGAACATCCTGTGGGTATGGAGGCAAATCCATTTTCCCCTCTGCCATGTATGAAAAGGGAGGGGAATGAAGAATTGTTCCTTTTCATTTCTTTTGATTTCCTTTTTTATTTTCTTTTCTCTTTTTTTTTTTTTTTTCTTCTACAGAACAATTTTTCATGGGGAATTTATAAAATAATAGTTGTTCTATTTCAGAACAGAAAACATTTTCCATAGAACTGGCTTTGGTGGCTTCACACAGACATTTTCTCCACTTTGTTCTTTGCTTGCAGATAGGGGAAACCTTCCCAAAGCTTTTCTGAACAGTGGGAAAATATTGATAAAGTCCTTAATGTGCTCTCCAAAAATGCATATGGTGTGGAGGAACAATTAGATTTATGGGTAAAACAGAAACAGCAATCCTTTTCACACCCAGGCTTGTCAAGTAGTTGATTGTCCTCATGCAGCAGACACCATCAACCTGAAGATGTGAACTACCTTTGGTTTGGTCGGACCGATATTTAGGTGGGGATGACAGCCTCCCTGGGATTTGGTAACTGTGACTTTGGTTGGAAAGAACTGGATGACCATTTTGTCTAATACATTTTGACTAAAGCACACTAGCAGCTTGCAGGCAGTCATGGGGGCTTCCGCTTGTTACAGGGCCATGTGGATCTGGATGTTGGCACTGTGCATGTGTTTTCACTGTTCTTCACTTGGGCTTTGCCATCATTGGCCTGGAAGAAGGAGGACCTCCTGCAGGTTCCAGCCACCACGTGCTTACCCTGGGCTCTCTGTGGCCGTGCCAGGCTGCATTTTGAACGCTGTTGCTGCCTCAGCTCAGCAGCTCCAAGGGTCATGGTTGCAGGCTTCCCAAGGAGCCAGTAGATGCAGCACAGAGCATGCATAGTTCATGCAGAAAATGCACTCTGATGAGTACATTATACCGCTGTGTAATTTTGGAGCTGTCTCATGAGTGGGCAGGGTATGCAGAGGTTATTAGCAATCTTCATCACCTGGAAGTGGCTAGATTCATAGCTACCATGTTACCCTCAACTTCATGTAATTAATAATGCAAATCATGCCTGAGTGAGCTCACGTTTGGCAAATAATTTGCACAGATCAATGAACTTCAGGTGAGAAACCCGTGTGCTTTACTGCAGGCAGAAAGCTGTCAGCCTCACTGAATGTCTTTATTTAGCTGGGGTGCTGCCCCATCCTAAATGGCTGCTGTGCTTTGAGTAAGGCAGGTAGCACTTCATCCATCTCTTCCTCCTCACATCTTAGCCTTTAAAGCCTACTGTGCATTGCCAAGTGTCTTGGTGGAAATAGGAAAGAGGTGCATAGATTTAGGTTGATAAAACTCGTTTCATATTAGGTCTCTAAATATATGCAATATGAAAGCAGTGGAATTTAAATTAGTGATTTGTAATCACTAAGCTGGTTGACTTACTGGCAGGGTTCTGATGTAAGAGGTGTTTGTAAACACTCATTATTAACTTTTTTTTTTTTTTTTTTTTTTTATTNTTTTTTTTTTTTTTTTTTTTTTTTTTTTAATCTGAGTTGTCCAGTCTTCCAATATATGCCGCTTAAGATTGAGTCATTAGCACAGCTCTTTACTGGGGTCCAGGAATAAGTAGCCTGTGGGCAGAAGCAGCTGCTGGTGATTGATCTGTTACTTGTTGTACCAGTCAGCTCCAGAGGACTTTTAAAATTGTGTTAGATATTGGCCTGATTTCTCCTGAGTTGTCGAGCTGGCTGTGGGTGAAGCACTGGTTTTATATAGCAGAGGCTGGATGATTTTGCTCTGAAAGTCATTGTGACAGAGGGCATTAGATTCGACCTGCACGGTGAAGCCCTGACTTCTTTTCCCAGGCAGGTGTGAAAAGCCCTGTGGTAAAGCTTTCAAATTGCAAAATATAGAGAGCTGCCTGGTCAAGAGGTGAAAACTACAGTCGTGCTGTCCTGACTTGCAATTTGGTACCTAAGCAAAATGGCCTTCATTCCCTTGTCAGTTCCTGCAGTTGTATCTGAGCTTCGCAGAGAGGTGACATGCCCATCAAACGCACATGTCATGGGAGAGATGTGAAGTGTGACAGCATGGCAAGGTCTGCACCGTTTGAGAACCCGGGGCTGATCTTGCTGTTGCTGAATTCACCCTGGTGCAAGGTAGGAGGGACCCTGGGGTCACTGGGCCAAAGCCCTTCTGTAATTTAACATTGTGTCTTAGTGTCACTGCACTGCACATGGCTGTCTCCTGCAAATCCCCTTGGACTTCCTCTAAACAGGGTAAGTGTGAGCCAAATGAACAGGCTGATCTTTCTGTTAGAGTTTGGCTGAATTGATTTTTGTGTTGACTGCAATTTGGGCCGTGCAGACAGCACATGTGTGCTGTGATGAAATGTCTTTACCTATGTATGTTCAGATGCATGTAGGGAGATGCTAAACTCAGTTTTGGACTGCTTATCTAGAAACTAGTGATGTGCCTAAATGGCACTGGGAGCTTATCTAGAAACTAGTGTTGTGCCTGAAGAAGCAGGTGCCTAAATGGCGCTGGGAAGTCTACAGTGAATGAACAGCAAGGTGTTCAGATATCCCTCTTTCTGGATATTTTCAGAATGTGCCTCTTCACCCTTCCTTCACTCTTCTGTCTAAGGCACGTCAATCTTCCCCTTCTGTTCACATCCATCAGTGTATAGCACAGGGTCAAACGCTTCAAAAATGAGAGGCCTGAGTATGTGCCACCCAGCTGCAGACTATAGGTGCTTGGGCTGCTGAACCTAAGCCTGCTGCCGGACACCTCAGGCAGAGCACCATGGAGTCATCTCAAGAGGAGATGGTTTTACACTGAGAATAGTAAAAAAACAAAGCAGTTTTGTTGCGGGGATCAGGCAAATGCCCCATTGCTGTCAAAGTCAGCTTTCCACTCACCAGGTGCACCCTCTTCCTATCTCTGCACACTGGGTAAATCCCTGCTGCAGGTCTTTGGCTGGGAGCTGACCATTCTGCTTTAGGCATTCCAAACAATGTATCTCCAGTGTCTCCTTTTGGCTCTGTGAGGTGTCTGCCATGAGGTGTGGTGGCGTCTCAGTGTCTGAGAAGATGTTATTGCTGCAATCTCTGGCTTGGATTCCAGGATGATGTCTCCTTTAATGGAGCTGAAATGCTGAGTGGTTGAAGAAGCTGTTCTTGTGTGTATCTTTGCTCTCTGTTGCCCATTATGCTTGGATATCTCTTTT